>OZ004706.1:2140165-2379514 GCA_963924515.1 Vespertilio murinus | reverse complement strand
CACCGGGCCCTCTTCCGTCACAATCCTCAGGCCGCAGCGGAGCTTGGAGTGGGGCCGCCCAGGAGAGGGGCTCCCTCCCGGGCTGAGACCCCGCAGCTTCCCCGAAACCGGACTCGCCTCCCAGCTGTTGGCTCTTGTTTCAGGCTGAACAGGGCCAGCCAGACCTACTTCTTCCCCATCCACCTGACGGACCAGCTGCTCCCCAGCGCCGTGTTCTACGCCACCGTGGGGCCCCTCGTGGTCTACTTCGCTATGCACCGCCTCGTCATCAAGCCATACCTCAGGGCCCAGAAGGAGAGGTGAGTGTGGGACGTGCCACTAAACAACCGTGCCTCAGTTTCCTCGACTCTGCAGTGGAGATGACACGAGTAGTGTCCACCCCATGTTTATGTTAGGAACCTATTTAATGTGGGGAAACGCTCGGCGTGAGGCGTGGCCCGCATGAGGAGCCAGTGATGTTAGCTGTTCCAGAGGGCTGCTCTGAGCCCGCCTCACTCATTCCTACTTTCAGGAAGGACTAAACCGTTTACAAAACTGGGGAGACTTTAAACCAGGGGCAGGGAACGCCTAGCCCGCGGCCATGTAAGGCCCTGGAAGTCACGTGGCCCGGCCTGCCACCGCATGAGGGTCGTTAATTCCGGGGGTTCGGGGTCCCGGGGGCTTGAGGCTGACACAGGATGTGCTGGCTCACATCCGGTGGGACAGGTGTGTGCCGCCTGGGTCCCGTACGTTGCCGAGGGGAGGGTATGTGTGGGTCTGAAGGCGTGTGCGTCCTTCCCAGAATGTTAGAGGTAACCCCCGAAGGTTGGCCTCTCCTGAGCCGCCCGCCCCTGCTCTGCCCCCCCCACGTCCCTGAGTCACTGCAGCTGAGGCTCGTCTCCCCGGGACCGGCCGTGGCTTCCCGTCCGCTCCGGGGGCGGCGGGAGCTGCACGGCACTGACAAGCAGCCTGGCTCGAGGTTGTCTGGGCATGGAAGCCTGGGACGGGGCGAGCAGGGACTCACAGGCTGTGTGCTGGGCACGCGTCCAGCGAGGGTCACTGACGCGCGGCCTGTTTGTGTCGCACAGGGAGCTGGAGAAGCAGAGGGAGAGCACAGCCACCGACATCCTGCAGAAGAAGCAGGAGGCCGAAGCCGCGGTAAGCGCCGTCCGCCCCGTCCCCTCGCTCTGTGCGCTCTGAGCGCTGCGGGCAGCCACGCTGCTCCTCCGGCTCCGGCCTCCGTCCTTCTCGTCTCAGGCCTCAGGCCTGGGGCTCAGGCTGCTTCCCGCAGCTGCGCCCACATCGCAGTCTGTATGTCCTTCCGGGAGCTGTGGGCTGTTCCGGGGAGGAGAGTGGGTGGCCCTCGGAGGCATAGCAAGGTTTTCCCATGTGGTGGTGCCCTCTCCCTCCCCCTCACGTGACTTGTTGGTAATTACCAGACGTCCAGGATGAGGGACAGTGCCGGCGGGCGGGGAGGCTGGGTCTGAACCGAGCGGAGCCCGCCCGGGCCCTGACGGCTGCCCCTTCTTCGCAGGTTCGCTTGATGCAGGAATCTGTCCGAAGAATAATCGAGGCAGAAGAATCCAGAATGGGTGAGAAGGCGTGGCCTCTCTTGGGACGGGGTGTTCGAGGGGGTTCTCAGAGGAGCACCCGCTCCTGCAGCCAGCTGGGTGGACGGGGCCCCGCGCCCCGCTCTGACTGACCCGTCCTCAGGCCTCATCATCATCCACGCCTGGTACGGGAAGTTCGTCAACGACAAGAGCAGGAAGAGGGAGAAGGCGAAGGTGATCGACGTGACGGTGCCCCTGCAGTGCCTGGTGAAGGACTCGAAGCTCATCCTCACAGAGGCCTCCAAGGTGGGCGGCCCGGACCCGGGCAGAGCGGCCTCGGGCGGCCCCGGAGCGGCCTGTGCCACTTCCTCGCACCAGAACCCTGCCTGCCCCAGCTCACGCCCGTCACGTCCACGTGGGAGCGGTTTACTTCTCGCCTCACCCGTTCATCCACTCAGCAGGCATTACTGAGCGCCTCCTGTGCCAGGCACCCAGCACCCTCTGCTCCCGCCCAGGAGCGCCCCCCAGTGTTGCGGGCCCTCCCCGGCGCTGCCCTGGCCTTGCCTCTCCTGAGCCCCGGGCCTCCCTTGGCTGCCGTCACGTGTTTCCTGAGCCGCAGAGGCCAGCTGCCTCGATCTGCTACCTCTGTGCTCCACATGAGCTTCCTCTGAGAATCTGAAAAACAGAGCACAGTACACATCCTGCCTTCTGGAGCTGGCCTTGTGCCAGAGGCATGTGAGGTCACCGAGTTAAAGTGCAGATTCGCACCCTGGCCCGCGTTGCTCAGTGGTTAGGGCATCAGCCTGCACACCAGAGGGTCCAGGGTTTGATTCTTGGTCAAGAGCACAGACCTGGGTTGCAGGTTCAGTAATTGGTCCTCGTCAGGGTGTGTGGGAGGCATCCAGTCGATGTGTCTCTCTTTCATTGATGGTCCCTCTTCTCTCTCTCTCTCTCTCCCCCTCCCCTCTCCCTTCCCCCCTCTACAATCAGTGGAAAGGATAGCCTCAGGAGGATTACAAAATGCATATAAAGTGCGGGTGCTCTAGGCCCCGGGGGCTTCTGTGGAGACAGTCCTGTATTGGGGGGGGGGGGGCGGGCAGGGGGCATGTTGAGAGGGAAGGCTAGGACTAAATGGGCAATTCTTTCAAATTCTCGTTTCTTTCTCCTCAGTGGCCGGAGTGCGCCTTCCGAGGGAGGAAGGCCCTTCTGCGGGCCTGTGGGGGGCGGGGGGCTGGAGGGGGGGTGGGCGTGCGCACTCGATGCCAGTCTCGGGCCCCCTCGAGTCAGGGTCTCTGTTGCAGGCTGGGCTGCCCGGGTTCTACGACCCGTGTGTGGGCGAGGAGAAGAGCCTCAAGGTGCTCTACCAGTTCCGGGGCGTCCTGCACCAGGTGATGGCGCTGGACGGCGAGGCCCTCAGGATACCCAAGCAGTGTGAGTACTGCCCGCGGCCGCCCCGTGCCACAGCGGGATGGGGCACGTGTGGAGCCGCAGCCACCGGCCGCCTCAGCCGGGGAGCAGACGCGGGCGACGCCCTCCGGCCTGGGAAGCGGGGTCGTCTCAGGTGGAATTATGGGAGCCCTGTCCTTGAACTGCAGCTCGGGGGGCAGGGTATGAAGCAAACCCAGCTGCTCCTTCACGTTCCAGAACCTTCCGCCAGCCGTGGGAACAGCCGCCTTTGCTGTACTGAGTCTGTCTCTTCTCCTACAGCTCACAGGATCGACACAGATGGATAAACTGCTGGGGGAAGAGGATTAAAAGACAACTTTTCCTGGGAGTCTACAAATTTGGAAGCAGAGAAGCCCAGACATCAGAAGTTTATTTTATTTTATTCCTAAGGAGGTGGTGCCGCATCAATTATGTGAAGGGCACAGACACCTGCATGTGTGGGTGCTGCAGGCAGACAGGCGGCAGCGGCCCCGGACCAGAACCTCCGCAGCCGTGTCTGTCTCCAAGGATCATGTCCCCGGGAAGGGCCCTGGGCGTCACCCATCGTCCGTGGTCCGTGGGGAGGCGGCCGGGACACCCTGCCTCACACGGGCCGGGCCTCTCCTGACACCACCCGCCCGGAGAGGAAGACAGACCGGCCTCCAGGCGAGCGAGCACCTGGGTGGCCGACCTCCGGAAAGGCCTTTCCTGCTGAATGTGGAGGAGCATGGGTTTATAAATCTGCTTTTTATCTGAGAACAAATGGCTCGGGAAGTTAATTAGTCTCTCTGACTCCCAGAACTTCAATCATTCCACTGGCCCCCGGCTCGGGACAAAGCAGTGACCTCTGTTCCCAGACCCACCCCTGTCACGAGTCACTTCCTTCCAGAACCCGCCTGCCCATCCCACACGCTCAGCCTGACCTGCCTGCCCCCTCCGCGTGCAGTGCTGGGTCAGGAGGGTCAGGAGGGGACGCAGAGGCCTGGACCACCCGCAGACCGCCCGCCCAGCAGCTCCCGGGCCCGCGCCTCGCCCTCTCGGCCAGCAGGTGGCGCTGCTGCTCCGCGCACCCGACTGGCCCCGCCCCCTCAGGAGGCGCCTTTAGGTGTCTGCTCCCCAGACCTTCCTCCCCAGCCTCTCGGTGGAGGAGCCAGGAAGCTCTGGAGGCCGTGGGCGGTGGTTCCCACGGCTTCCGGCTGCCCCTGGCGCTGGTACCAGCGGATTCACTAATAACCCTCCCTCCTGTCCCTCCATTTTTACAAACCACTCAGTGTCCACCTATTTATCTCTATTTGAAAGTCCTCTGAGCTGCTGCTGTGATGTGAGTCGTGCAATACGTGTTGTGTTTGTAGAGTCTACTTTGGACCCACCCACCCCGTTCCCTCTGAGCCGGTGGCTCCCCTTCCTTCTTGGCCGGAGGCCTCTCCCCAATAAACGTCCTGAAAGCGGGGGTGTGGCGTGTGTCTGTACACTGGAGTGAGTGTGTGTGGGGGGGTGCCCCTGTACACTGGAGTGAGTGTGTGTGGGGGGGTGCCCCTGTACACTGGAGTGAGTGTGTGTGGGGGGGTGCCCCTGTACACTGGAGTGAGTGTGTGGGGGGGGGTGCACCTGTACACTGGAGTGAGTGTGTGGGGGGGGGTGCCCCTGTACACTGGAGTGAGTGTGTGTGGGGGGGGTGCCCCTGTACACTGGAGTGAGTGTGTGTGGGGGGGTGCCCCTGTACACTGGAGTGTGTGGGGGGGTGCCCCTGTACACTGGAGTGTGTGGGGGGGTGCCCCTGTACACTGGAGTGTGTTGGGGGGGGTGCCCCTGTACACTGGAGTGTGTTGGGGGGGGTGCCCCTGTACACTGGAGTGAGTGTGTGTGGGGGGGTGCCCCTGTACACTGGAGTGTTGGGGGGGTGTGCCCCTGTACACTGGAGTGAGTGTGTGTGGGGGGGTGCCCCTGTACACTGGAGTGTGTGGGGGGGTGCCCCTGTACACTGGAGTGAGTGTGTGGGGGGGGGTGCCCCTGTACACTGGAGTGAGTGTGTGTGGGGGGGGTGCCCCTGTACACTGGAGTGTTGGGGGGGGGTGCCCCTGTACACTGGAGTGAGTGGGGGGAGAAATCTGTACACAAGCGAGCAGGGGTGTGTGCGGCGTGCACCTGTACACGGGGGATGAGCCACCAGAGGGCGGGCCTCCTCAAAGGCCATCCCCCCCCTCCCCCCCGGCCTCCACTGCCCAGCGTCAGAGCCCGAAGTGGCCCGGGGGCAGCCGCGCTGGGACGGACCGGCCTGGTCTCCGCACCCGGCGGGCCGCAGGCAGAGGCCGGGCCGGAGCCCCAGGCAGCGCGCTTGCCGGTCGTTCTCCCTGAGGGCACCTCTGCCGGGTGGCGTGCCCGGCTGCTCCGGCGGGCAGGAGGGCAGCCTCCCAGCGTCACTGAAGCGAGGAGAGAGGACTTGGAATTAGTGCTGGTTTTCTTTTTTAATGTTTTATTGATTTTCACAGAGGAAGAAGGGAGAGAGAAGCATCGATGAGAGAGAAACATCTACCAGCAGCCTCCCACACACCCCCACTGGGGATGCGCCCAAAACCAAGGCACACGCCCTTGACCGGAATCGAACTTGGGACCCTTCAGTCCGCAGGCCAACACTCTATCCACTGAGCCAAACCGGATTCGGCTTACTTTCTTATTAATTTAGAGGCGGAGGTAGAGAGAAACATTGATCAATGTGAGAGCGAAACAAGGATCTGATGCCTCCCACAGCCCCCTACCAGAGGTCAAACCAGCAACCTTCTGAGGCATGGGATGACGCTTAACCAACTGAGCCACACAGGCCAGGACTAATTTGTTTAAATGTATTTTTTATTGGTTTCAGAGATGCACAGATAGGAACATCAGTAATTAGAATCATCGATCAGCTGCCTCCTGCATTCTCCCCATTGGGAATGAAACCCACAACTTGGGCATGTGCCCTGAGTGGGGATTGAACTGTGACCTGGTTCGTAGGTCAACGCTCAACCACTGAGCCCCACCAGCCAGACGCAGGACTATTTTTTAATTGAGAAACATGAGTTTGTTCCATGGATTTGTGCGCTCACTGGTTGCTTCTAGTATGTGCCCTGATTGGAGGTTAAACCCCCAACCCCAGCGTAGTGGGATGGTGCTCTAACCATTGGGCACCCCAGCCGGGGCCAGCGTTCCTTCCCTACAATGTAGGAAGACGCTGGGTCGCCGAGTGCCATCGAGCCAGGCCAGGCAGAAGCATCTTCAGAACAGAGGCCACTGGCCAGGCGATGGAGGGCCCGGACTGCTGCCCGAGTCCTCTGCCCCTCTGGTGTGGGGGAAGTGACCCGAACCAAGTCCCTCCCCACGGGTGTCTGCCACTCGGCTCAGCCTGCTGTGCTGCTGAGGACGCTGGCCTGGCCCGTGCCCAGTAGACAGCTGGGGCAGTCACTGGGTGACCACGTTTCTCATGGTCACAGCCCGAGGCCACACTGCCCCCGTCCTGTCCGCGGCAGGACTGAAAGGCTCATGGCCAGAGTCCGCGGTCCCAGTGCCCAGGCTGCGGGCTCAGCGCTGCTGCTCTGGCCGGGGGCCTGGCCGCCCGGCTCCGTGGGCTCCGCGGGCTCCCTGGGCCCGCAGGCGGCGGCACAGCCTCCGCATCACCAGCCTCTGGGCCTTCAAGCGCTTCCGAAGCTTTTCATTCTCCTTCAGGGTCACAAACAGCTTCCTCTTCAGGGCGCCCAAGTCCAACAGGGCGTAGCTGTGATCGGGCGGCTGCGGGGGGCCGGCCTGCTGGGCAGAGGCCTCGGCTGCGTCCGCTGTGCATGGCAGGACCTGGGACGGCGGGCGGGGTAAGCCAGGCCCTGCAGACTGGGTCTCCCGCTCTCCTGCCCAGTCCGCCCACCTGTGGCGCTCGCTGTCACGGGAAGGCCCGGCGGCAGCGCCACACCCCAGGTGCCAGTCTGGGCTGGTTTTCCTCATGTGATTTGGAACAAACCCCCCTTGCTGAGGCCACCCGCCACGGGGCACCTTGGCGCCCGGCCTTACCTGCCCGGCGGGGTCCCCGGCGGCGCCGGGGGGCGGCTGCGGCCCCCCGAGGGCGGGACCCGTCTTCCTCTCGGGCCCGTGCTCCCTGGCCTGCGCTGCGGGGGGGACCTGGAACGGAGGGCCAGGCTGCAGACCGGCCTGCCTCTCAGAGGCGGCTCTCCCACCTTGCCGGCCGGTCGGGGTGTAAGAGACCTGCACCCCAAGAACCTCATTCTCAGGCCCATGTTTATCCAAGTATCTGGGGCCTTAAAACCCAACCCACTTCCACCCCGCCCACCGGTACCTGTTCTCCCAAGAGGCTCCCAAACCGCGGCCACCGGCCCTGTGAGCCACGGGCCTGGCCCAGTGGCCGCCCCACGGGCTGGCGTTCCAGGCAGCGGCGGGCCTCACGTCTTGCCCAGTGAGCGGCCGCCTGTGGCACAGAGCGCCCACAGCGGAGCCGCCCACGCCGGACCAGCGCCAGGCACCATCCCGTGCCCCCCCCCCGCCCCCCCGCGGTTAACCGCAGTCCCTCTGGGGCCCACAGGACCACAGGGAGGTGACCGAACTCCTGTCACAAACACGCTCTGGGGCGGGGCGGTCGCTGACGGTGGGCAGTTCGCAGGGAGCTCCCGGCCAGCACCCACAGGACCCCAGGGGAGGCTGGACGGCAGTGTGGCCTCTGGCTGATCACAGGTGCCCAGGCCCGGCTGGCTCCCAGGAAGGGGTCCGAGTGCTCTCGGGGGCTCCCCTGCCGGGAAGGTCTTAGGTCTTCACTGCACGGCTCGGGGCCCGCGGGGGACCAGGCTCTGCCACACACGCAGTCACTGCCTCAGCAGCCTCCTGGCGTGAGGCGAGACTCGTTTCTAAATTGGCTTTATGGCCGAAACCGGTGTGGCTCCGTGGATAGAGCGTCGGCCTGCAGACTGAAGGGTCGCAGGTTCGAATCTGGTCAAGGGCATGTACCTTGGTTGCGGGCACATCCCCAGTGGGGGGTGTGCAGGAGGCAGCTGACGGATGATTCTCTCTCATCAATGTTTTCTAACTCTCTATCTCTATCCCTCTTTCCTCCTCTCTGCGAAAAATCAATAAAATATATTTTAAATTAAATAAATAAATAATAAATCAGCTTGCCGAAACCGGTTTGGCTCAGTGGATAGAGCATCGGCCTGTGGACTGAAAGGTCCCGGGTTCAATTCCGGCCAAGGGCATGTACCTTAGTTGTGGGCACATCCCCAGTGGGGGATGTGCAAGAGGCAGCTGGTTGATGTTTCTCTCTCATCGATGTTTCTAACTCTCTATCCCTCTCAATTCCTCTCTGTGTAAAATCAATAAAATATATTAAAAATAATAATAATAATAATAATAATAATAAATCGGCTTGATGTTGGGGACCCCCTACAACGAAGGTCACGGCCATCAGGGCTACGCATGCTGCCCTCAACTCCCTCCGGCTCACCCTCCCGACGGCAGCGCCTCGCCCGGAGCCGGAGGAAGGCGGTCTGGGCCTCGGATGTCCCTGGAACCCCACCCGGGCCCCCCCTCTGCGGGGTCCCGCAGGCCTGCTCCGGGGCGCTCACCTGCCTGGCGTCCCGGAAGGCGAACTCGGTGGGCACAGCGTTGTGCTTCAGGTTCTTGCGGTTCCCGAAGGCACTGAAGCACTCGGGCCGGAAGTGCTCCGAGCAGATGACCGTGTGCTGCTTGGGCTCGAAGTCGCCCCGGCCGATGTTGAGCACCCACTCCCTCAGCAGCTCGGGCCGGCTGAACGGGAACCTGCGGACAGCGGGCATTTGCACATCACACACGGTACCTAGCCAACTGGGCGAGCCCAGCAACCTCACCCTTAAACCACATCCCATGTCTGGAAGCTCCCGCCGTCACCCTGTCTGCAGCATCCTTGGGAAACTGAGACCATGAACGTGGCCCAAGAGCTGTCTCCGAAGCTACACGTGCCAGGTGAGCCTTCACCCGCCCCCGGGAGCCCGCGGAGTGCGGGGCCTGCTCTGGGTGCTGGGGGCGGGAGGAAGACGCCTGGCCCCGAGCAGCCAACGTCCAGAACAGCGCAGACAGACAGACAGACAGACAGACGTAGACTGTGGGAACGGAGAGAGGACGCGGTGCGGGGCGGCCACCTGAGAGCTGTCGTTCGAGCCGAGGTTGCTGGGAGCTCACGGGTGTGGGTATCGGAAGGGAAAGCAGGCGGCAGGCGTGTGCCTGGTGGTTATAGGAGCGATCGGAGATGTGGCTGAGACAGCAAGAGTGGGACCGGTGTAGCTCAGTGGATAGAGCGTTGGCCTGCGGACTGAAAGGTCCCAGGTTCGATTCCGGTCAAGGATTGTTACCTTGGTTGTGGGCACATCCTCCGTGGGGGGTGTGCAAGAGGCAGCTGGTCGATGTTTCTAGCTCTCTATCCCTCTCCCTTCCTCTCTGTAAAAAATCAATAAAATATATATATATATATGTATTTTTTTTAAATATACTTTTATTGATATTTTACAGAGAGGAAGAGAGAGAGAGAGAGAGAGAGAGAGAGAGAGAGAGAGAGAGCTAGAAACATTGACCAGCTGCCTCTTGCACACCCCCTACCGGGGTATGTGCCCGCAACCAAGGTACATGCCCTTGACTGGAATCAAACCTGGGACCTTTCAGTCCGCAGACCGACGCTCTACCGCTGAGCCAAACTGGTTTTGGCGATATATATGTATTTTTTTTTATAAAAGCATCCCTGCTTGTAAATCTCTGGAAAAGGGATTTAGAAAGAAAGAAGAAAGAAAGAAAGAAAGAAAGAAAGAAAGAAAGAAAGAAAGAAAGAAAGAAAGAAAGAAAAGAGAGAGAAAGAGAGGAAGGAAGGAAGGAAGGAAGGAAGGAAGGAAGGAAGGAAGGAAGAAAGAAAGAAAGAAAGAAAGAAAGAAAGAAAGAAAGAAAGAAAGAAAGAAGAAAGAAAGAAAGAAAGAAAGAAAGAAAGAAAGAAAGAAAGAAAAGAGAAAGTGGAAAGAAAGAAGAAAGAAAGAAAGAAAGAAAGAAAGAAAGAAAAGAGAGAGAAAGTGGAAAGAAAGGAAGAAAGAAAGAAAGAAAGAAAGAAAGAAAGAAAGAAAGAAAGAAAGAGAAAGAAAGAGGAAACAAAGCTCTGGCCCGTGTGCTCAGGGGTCGCCGGCTGGATCGTCGGGAAGGACGAGCCCCTGAGTTTAGCGGACGCCCGGGGAGGGGCGGGCGCAGCGGGCATTTGTCTTTGGGGTGAAAGGCTGGGCTGTGGGTCCTGCGGGAGGGACAACAGGACACTCATCGGCTGATGCTGATGGGCCGGAGCGGGACTTCCTCTGGCCACACCTGCCCTTCGCTGGCTGGCAGTGCCCGGGCAGCGGCGCCATCGGGAAGAGCCACCATCCTCCTCGGTGTCCGTGGGCGGGAGGCGGTGAGGCGGGTGGTGGGGGGCTGCACACTCCCGGCTGCGGTCTGCTCCGCTGCCCGGCGCCCGGCTCCCCCTCCGCCCGTCCAGGCTGACCGCCCGTCAGCGCCGCCGGAAGCCCCAGCTCCCAGCGGGCCGCCGCCTCCCCCGGCCGCCGCCTCCCCCTCGGGGCGGCTGCTCAGCCCTCGCCGTCCCCAGGACCGGCTCCCGGCCGTGACCCCGCCGCCAGGCCCCGGGCGAGGCGAGGCGGGCCGGCAGCCTGGACCCGCGCCCGGCGCCGCGGCCTCACCGGTGGAAGGTGAGCTGCTTCCGGCGGCTGCTGTAGCGGTTGCAGCACTGCCGCGCCGCGCACGACTTCGGCATCTCCGGCCCCCGGCCCGGCGCCCCGAACAAAGATGGCGGCGGCGGCCGGGCGGGGGCGGCCGGGGCGGGGCCTGAGGGCGCGGGGGGCGTTGCCGGGCCTGGGAGGGGCGGGGCCGGCGGGAGGTGCTGGCGGGCCAGGCTCTGCTCCGAGGCCAGCATCCTGCCTGCTGCTGCCCGCGACTTGAGGACTTGCGTTGTCTGGTGGGCTTCCCCTCCCTGACACCCCGAGTCGCTGAGGACCGTTCCCACCAACAGCCTTGGACAACTGGAAGCACAGGCTCAATGCCCACCCAGCCTGGCCAGTACTTTCAAGACTTCAGGAGATGCTGATTTGGGGGCTCCAATGTCACTACAGGCACTAGTTGGTCCCAAACTTGAGTTCGATACAGCTGACAGAACAGGCTCAGGCACTACGGGTGCCAGGTGTAAAGGGGCGAGGGTATGTGCACCCCCAGATCCCAGTCCTGCTTAGGGAACCTGAGGCTGCAGCTTTCACAAAGCCAGGTAACCACTCATTGGGATTTAAACTCAATTTGATGAATTGTGAGCCCTAACCAGTTTGGCTCAGTGGATAGAGCGTCAGCCTGCAGACTGAAGGGTCCTGGGTTTGATTCCAGTCAGGGGCATGTACCTTGGTTGCGGGCACATCCCCAGTGGGGGGTGTGCAGGAGGCAGCTGGTCGATGTTTCTCCCTCATCCATATTTCTAACTCTATCCCTCTCCCTTCCTCTCTGTAAAAAACCAATAAAATGTTTATTTTTAAAAAGAAATTGTGAGCTGCTCATGTCTATTCATTCTGTCGTTTCTGGAGGACTGACTAGCAAAGGTTGAAGGCGGTGAGCATTTTTCATCCGGCTAAGAAGTCGAGCTTCCCAAGTCCTATCGTCGTGGTCTGGGGAAGTGATGAAGGCAGACGGAGGCACCTTCAGCACAGAACACCACCACCTGAAGCTAGACATCAACCTCAAAGTAGCAATATCTTTATTTACAAAATGTACAGTTTCACAGAAACAGCTTCGCTTTTTACACAAACTTTAAATTACACAGAACCATGTAAACGATGTTAAGTGTCTGGCCTGGCCAAAGCCAACGGGAGGGACCTGCTTTGGGGGTGACATCTTTCCCTCCTCACTCCATCAGCCACCAACCAAGAGCCCTAGCTGGGCCATGCCTAATTTGCATAAAGCTGATTGCAGCTGCCAGCTCAATCAACACAACACACAGAAAACGAGGTGTCCTCACTTCTTAGACACCACCCACAGGGATGCACCTGCTAAAAGAACCAGAAGGAAATGAAGAAACGAATTTGAGATGAATGTCCAAGCCTTCCAGGAGCCCCCGGGCCTTGAACCTGCTCAGAGCGGACAGATCGCCGGCGCTGGCAGGCCCACCGTGAATCACAGGTGCTCTCCAGTGAGTCTCTAAAACTTGGTGGCGGTAAAGAAACGAGAGAAACGCTTTGGAACTTTGGCTATTCTCATGGTGAAGACACTGGACAGGCCACGTCCTGGGGCAGATCTTTGGCAAATTCCTCTCCCAACTCCTCCCGCACGTTCGCCCTCACCAGTCAGAGCCAGCTGCCTGGGAGGCTGTTCGAGCCAGCTTCTTCCCACCTCTCCACCGCACAGCGCCTCCTTTGGGGATCTTGACAATAAACTGGGTTTCGGAAATTATGCCTATTTTCGTGTTAATAAAAGCAACAGAATTAAAAACAGAACAAAGGCAGTTGGCTTGTCAAGCACGAATGATGCCAGGACAGGATACGGGCTCTGCTTGGCCTACAGTTCAGTGCGCAGTGCCCGGTGAGAATGTGGAGGGGAGGCGGGTCCATCCGGCTGTAAACAAATATGACCAACCCGGGCCTCCTTCCCTTCTCACGCTTTTACAGGAAACAACGTTTATTAAAACACACCCATCGATTTACCAAAAAACAAACAAAAAATAAAAACACCAATTTTCAAGAACCAGTATGTGAGCCGCTGAGCGCAGTCAATCTGGGCCGGCGCCGAAGCCGCCTCCCCGGAGCCCCAGGACCACCCGTGTCCCAGGGTCCAGGGGCCTGAAGTCTCCTCCAGAGCGGGGCCCACAGGGTGTCCCCCAGTCCAGATCCGAGGACCTCTGCCCCGCTCACTGGTATACACCTGGAGGCCAATGTTAACCTATCTCACTCTCCAGCTCAAACCAAAAAGGCCTCAGTCCTAACCTCGGCCTGTGGGACCAGCAGGCCAACCCGTCAGGGACACTAAGAACCAACCGTGGGAGAGGCCCTCCTCCCAGTCTTCCTCCACCCATCCCCCCGTGACTGCCTGACCTTGAGCTGCTCCTGGAACAATGAGGGGGGAGGGGAGACGAAGGAACCAAAGAGCCCCCTCCCTCAAAAACACCTTGCCTGGGCCCCCACAGGCCCATGGAGAGAAAGGGCACCCAGGCGAAACTCTGCCAATACTTTTGGCTGTATCGTGCAAAAAAAGACAGTTTTTACATCGTGCAAAACAGGACACGGTATGAACACGGGCCACTCAGTCTCCCAACCAGCCCTCTTTCTACAGAGACGTGGCCACACCAGACCCCTTTCGACAAACAAGGAAAACGAGGGGCCACTGGCTCGCCCCGCCCCTGGCTCCTCTCGGTGAGGCCGAGGAGTCCAGTGGGCGGCCGGGGCCAGCGGGCCACCGGGGGAGGGCAGCGCGGATGGCTGCCGCACAGACACTTATGGCAAAGGACACACTCAGGAGAACGTTTGCACGTATGGCTGTTGGGTAACGGGCCGGGAACCAATCGCCCCAGCACGGCGGAAGCAGGAGTAACAGCACTTGTTCCGGTCGGCGGGGCGGTCAGGAGAGAAGGGTTCCGGGGACCACGGACCCTCAGGAGCAGCTCCAGCGGCGGCTGTGGCCTCAGGACTGGCTCCAGCCACCGCTGTGGACAGTCTACACCGTGGACGCCTGTCCCTCTGCGTAGGCACCTGAATGGCAGGGGGCTGCCCGCATCAGAGTGAGAGTTCTGTGCTCAGCTGAGAAAGGGCCGGAAGGCCCACCACCGTCCCTGCCGGCTCCCCGCCGGCTCCCCGCCCGCCAGCAGTCAGTCCAGAAAGAGCTTCCGGGAGCCCATCCGGGAGCGGCTGGAGCGGCGGATGTCGAACTTGGAGTCCCGGCACTTCTGGCAGACGAACACCTCCGGCACGTTGGACTTGCGGATCTTGGCACAGGACAGGTGGATCCAGGTGTGGCACTCGTTGCACTCGATCATCGGCCGGCCGGCGAACGGCTTCATGCAGAAGCAGGTGACCAGGTCCCACGAGTCGTCGTCTGAGAGAGAGAGAGGGAGAGGGACACGTCAGAGGAGGAAGACACCGCCTGACCCGGCCACCCGGAGCCGCCCTCCGGCGGGACAGCGACAGAGAAAGCCAACTGCCACTCCCGGCGGCCCGGGGCAGAGAGGGCACCCGGCGCGTGGTCAGGGAGCCGGGGACGTGGGCACCAGGAGCCACATTCTCCGTGTCCATCGAGGCCGGGGCTCAGCTGTCTCTAGCGGCGCCCACCCCTCCCTAAGCACCTGTGCCCACCTTCCTGCACCCTTCTCCCTGGAGGCGGTGGGACCCCGCTCACCTGAGTCCACCATGATGTCCTCGTCGTTGCCAGTGCTGTCCTCGTCGCGGAACACCACCTGCTTCCCCTGCCGGACGATAGTCCGCTTGCCTTCAGTCTTTATCTCCGTGGCCTGGCCGGGTGACCCGGTGGCGCAGGAGCCGCTGGACGGGGTGTCGGAGTCCCAGCCGGAGCAGGGGTCGCCGGGGGCCGGGGGCCCGCCCTGCAGGGGGGGGCTGGCGGGCGTCTCGGCGTACGGGTCGGCGGCCTCCAGCTTCAGCAAGCTGCCCACGTAGCCCTCCTTCCCGGGCGCCTCGCCCTCCCGGTGCTTCCTCCTCTTCTTCTTCTTCAACTTGTCCGCCTTCTTTCGGTCCAGCAGGAAGTCGCTGGGCTTGGCGCACTGCAGGAGGCCGGGCTGCAGGTGGCCGAAGCAGCGGTCGGAGACAGGCAGCGGCACCCCGGGCGAGATGTCGGGGAAGCCGGCGTCCCAGCCGTCGCTGTCCACGGTGCCCGCGGTGCTGTTGGCAGGGCTGGGGCTGCTCCGCAGAGGGAGTTCCTGAACGGACAGGGCAGAGGTTCCGGTTACTTCCACGGGGATCCCCCAGCACCCGGAGGCCGGCCGGCCCTGCGCTCTCAGCACCGCTCTTAGGAACAACGCGACCTTCCAGACCACGGGCCCAGGAGAGGGACCTCCGCCCTGCTGGGGGAACCTCGGGCACCTGGCTGGTGCTGGAGGGACCCTGTGAGCCGAGAGGAGACCCGCTCTCCAGCCAGGACGCTCCCCGGCTGGAACTTCTCCCTCCCTGCCCTCCCACAGGGCTCGTTTTTAATTAAGCGAGTTTAAATTAGTTTTGAGAATTTCCCAGTACTTTTTTAAAAACCGGAGCTAGCCCAAAAGGTTGCAAAGGTTAAAGTGGGTGATTATTGCCCCAAAGCAGTGAGTGAGCTCCACCCTGGTCCCTTCAGACCATTCAGGCATTTTATTTGCCAATAATGGCCACGTTCTGCGTGGCACAGAGCAGGCATGAGCCCGAGACGGCGATGCAGGGGACAAGCCAAGCCGGGCCTGCCCCTGAGAGCACCGGGTCCCTTCCTTTCCACCTCGGTCAGCGTGAGCGAGGCTCTGGCGTTTGAGGACACGGCAGGGCTGTCCACTCATCAGGAGCGGGGGAAATCCCCGAAATCCTGTGGGGTTGGGAGTCCCCGCAGACTCTGTACGTGTGCACCCAACCAGGAGGCTGCCCGCCAGATCCAGACCCCACCTTTCCCTGGCCTGTGACCCCGGCCGGGCAAGGCGTTCCCTGCCTGTGCCCATGTCCTAGCTTTAAAATGGACAAATAACTTCCCTACCTCATACTGCAAGAGCCAAAACCAGGGCCTGGCCACAGTCAGCACTCAGGAAATACTGGCCATTAAGAGCAAGCAGACAGTAGCACAGAACAGGGGGTAGTCAGTAATACTGAAATAACTGCCTACGGCATCGGTAGGAACCAGAACTGACTGGGGAAACACTGCCCACTCTGCTGTACACCTGGAACTGACACCATACCACACTGAATGTAAACTGCCATTGGAAAATTAAACTCAAAAAAAGAGCAGGCTGATAACAAACAGTTATTTTCTTTTTCTTTTCTAATATATCTTATTTGTTTCTTTACAGAGAGGAAGGAAGAGGGATATAGTTAGAAATATCGAGAGAGAAACATTGATTCAGCTGCCTCCTGCACACTTCCTATTGGGGATGTGCCCGCAACCAGGACCCCTCAGTCCGCAGCTCTATCCACTGAGCCAAACCAGCCAGGGCAAAATAGTTATTTTCAAGCAAACTGCTAAAGTTTACTAAATCATTTCTAGACGAGCCTGCGTTTTATCTTCTACCAGTTTGAGGAACCATTTCCCAGGCTGGTCTAAGTTTCCAAGAAAGATTTTTGCCCCACTCTACCCGAAGTCCTCCCCACTCCCCCTCCACCCCACCCCCCGCCCCACCCGGTTCCCTGCCAGAAAGGAACCCCCAGCACCGAGCATTACCTCCTTCGGGTAAGGGATGTAGCCGGCATAGGCCAGGACAAAGGTGCAGAATTTGTTGAAATCCTCCACGGTCCTCCTCCTCTTGTAACCCGGGGAGTACTCCTGTGAGCAGGGAGAAAGGGCTGCGTTTGAAAGCAGACACTTGTAGGTGGAATCACACACAAAAGCAAGCAAGCCGGAGCGGGCCCGGAAGAAACTTTCCAGAAGGCGGGAAGGGGTGCGGTGCCGATGCGGGGACCCAGGCCGCTAGGAGATGCGAGCTCGCCCCAAAGCCCTTACTTAGCACCCGCGCAGGTCCCGGTTATCCGCTGCCTCCTATCCGCGCGGTAACTGCCGTGTGGCCACAGGTTTTCCGTTTTAAAAACAAGCTGCTGCGGCTGCCGCTGGCGCTGGAGCCTGGGGCGGCTTCAAGAGCCAACCGCTCGCTCCGGCCCGGCCCTCCCCGGCCCGGGCGGCCGGCCTCCTCCCGGTGCCCCGGGCGCGGGCACTTCCTGCGGCTCCGCTCCCGCCCCCGTCCCCCCATCCCTGGCCGGGCCCCCCCGGCCGCTCCGCTCCCGGAGTCCGGCAAAGCCGTCCGGCCGCCGAGTGTTGGCTTCGGAGCGGGCGGTCGGCACTCAATCTCGATGCCCTCGCCGACAATGGGCTTCCCCAGGCGCGGAGCAGCTCCGGGAGGAGGAGCTGTATTTGCTCCGGTTACACCGGCGGCCCCCGAGGTTCCCTTCGGGGTTTTACCACCGGCCCGGCCCCCTTCGCCGGCCCCCGGCCCGGCGCCCCGCTGGGCGAAGCCAGGGGGACACGGGGGCGGGCCAGGCCCCCCGGGACCGGGCTGGGGGCGGCGTGGCACCCGCGGGTCTCCTCCCAGGCTTTTCCCAGCTGGGTTCCAGCGCCCCACCTCCCCGGCCCCGGCCCCCTCCCGGCCCCGGCCCCTCCCCGGCCCCGAGGGCGCGCAGGTCCGCGGGGCGACGGCCGCGCAGGAAGCCGGAGCCCCGCCTCCGCCCCGGAGCCGCGGCCGCCCTCCCTCCGGCCGGGTGGGCCGCCCGCGGCCCGGCAACTCCCGGGAAGAACTTTGATTCCGGCGGGGGGCGCGCAGGAGGGTCCGGAGCCGCCGAAGCCGAGCGCGGCCCGCGGCGCCCCGGGCGCGGGGGGGGGACCGGCGCCGCCCCCGCCCCGCCCGCCGCCGCCGCCTTTCGGAACAGCAGATGGCGGTGCGCCCCTCCGGCCTCCGCGGAAGCCGCCCCCCGCCGGCACCCGGCCCGGAAGGTGCGGGGCCCATCCCGGGGGGAGGGGGCGCGAGGAGCCGCAGGATCGGGGCCCGGGGGCGGCGGGGCCCGCAGGCCCCCGAGGCGGCAGCGCGGCGGAGAGCGAGCCCGGCGCCGCCGCCCGCGGCCCGGCCCGCACCCCGGACCCCGGACCCCGGACCCCGGACCCCGGGCCTCGGCGGGGAGAGGGGGCCGCGGGGGGGCGCCGGCCGGGAAAGCCGAGGGCCGATCCCCGGAAGGAGGAGCGGGGGGCGGGGCGAGCGGCGCCTGCGGGCGGGGGGCGGGGGCCCCGGAGGGGAGAGCGAGCGAGCGGGCGCGCGGAGGGCGGCGGGGGGGGGGGGGAGGGGGGTCGGCTCGGGCCCCCGCAGGGTGGGAACCCCGAAAGGCTGGGCTCCCCAGAGCCGGAGCGGGCGGGGGCCGCGCGCGAGCCGGGGGGCGGGGCGCGGGCCGCCGGGCCCGGGGGAGCGGGGAGCGGGCAGCGGGCGGGGGCGCAGAGCCGGGCCCCGGTCCGAGGGGGGTCGCGGGCCTCCGGGAGGAGGGCGAGGGGCTCCTCCGAGCGGCGAGCGCGCGGGGCGGCGGCGCTCGGCCGAGCCCCCGGGGGCGGGGAAGGGGTAAGCGAGGCTGCGGGGCGGGGCCGGGGCGCAGGCAGGTCCCGAGGCTGCCGGGGCCCGGGAGGGGTCGCCGCTCTCGGCCCGGGAGGGGTCGCCCCCCTCGGCCGCGGGGGAGACGCCGGAGCGGGGGGCCGGTGGGGGGCGGGGCTGGGCGCCGGGGGCGCCGGCGGAGAGCGGGGGGGAGGGCGGCTCCGGGTGGCGGGCCGGCTCCCGGGGACGAAGGCCGGGGGTGGGGGCGGCCCGGGGACCCCGGCGCAGCGCTTACCTCTGGGTGGAAGGCGGCGGCGCAGGAGTCGGAGTCCATGTTCAGGGTGGGGGGCGGCGGCCGCGGGAGTGCCCGGCCGGAATGCGGGCTCCGGACCGCGGCGCCGCTCGGGGCGGGGGGCTCCGGCGGCGGCGGCGGCGTAGGACCCGGGCGGACCGGGGAGGGGTCGCCCCGGCTGGAGGTGATGGGGGGGCTCGGCGTGTCGCGTCCCGGACTCCGTGTGCCCGGGCCAGCGGCTCCACGGCCGAGCGGAGTTCGCGATGCAGCTCCCGCGGCCGGCGCGGCGGGAGAGGCGGGAGAGTCGCTGCGGGGGGCGGCGGCGGCGGCGGCGGCGACGGCGGCGAGCGGGAACCCGACCGGCTCCCCGACCTGACGCCCAGTTCGGCTCGTGTCTCAGGAGGGAGGGCGGGAGATGCGCGAAGCCTGCCGGGAGATGTAGTCTGGGAGGAACTGGAAGCCGATGAGGAGGGGGCGGGGCGCGGGGGCGGGCGCGCGGCATTGTGGGAGTCGTAGTCCCAGGCCCCGCCGCCGAAGCGCACACGGGCCGCCTCGAGGACTCCAAGCCCCATGGAGCTCCGCGGCGCTGCGGAGGCGGTGCCTCCGGGACTGGTGACCGCCGGAGCCGGGGGCCGTGCGGGGGCTCGCGCCGGCTGGGGTGGGGGAGGGGCCGCGCGGGCGGCGGCGCCTCAGTCTCCGCGGGGGCGGGTGGGGGCGGGGCTGGCGGCCTTGGTCTGGGAGCGCGGCGGCGGCCGACGCCTCCGCCTACTCCTCCTTTAGGATTAGGGGTTCGCGCTCCTTTGTGGGGCCGGGGTCCCCGCGCGAGAGTCGGGTGGCGGCGCCGCTGACGTCGGGCCACCCCCGGCCTGGGCTCCCCGCGCGTCGGTCCGGGGAAGCGAACTTGGCTTCGCGGCCGTGGGCTCTCTGGCCGAGCCCCCCGTGCCCCGGATCTGGGATCTGGGATCCGGGTTCGGGGCCGCGGGGCCGAGACCCTCGTGGTCCCGGGGGACCACTCTGAGGTGTCGGGTTTCGGCGGGACGCCCCTCCCGGCGAGGCGGATGTTTGGGAGATGCTTGCTCGCCGCTCCCTCCCCCGCTTCGGGGCCTCCTCGCTCGCAGCGCCTCCCGGAGCCGCTCCGGCGGGGCGCCGCTGAGGCCGGACGGGGTCTCGGGCCGCTGAGGCCGGACGGGGTCTCGGGGCCGCCGGGGCCGGACGGGGTCTCGGGCCGCTGAGGCCGGACGGGGTCTCGGGGCTCCGCTGAGGCCGGACGGGGTCTCGGGGCCGCTGAGGCCGGACGGAGGTGTCGGGGCCGCTGGGGCCGGACGGGGTCTCGGGGCTCCGCTGAGGCCGGACGGAGGTGTCGGGGCCGCTGGGGCCGGACGGGGTCTCGGGGCTCCGCTGAGGCCGGACGGAGGTGTCGGGGCCGCTGGGGCCGGACGGGGTCTCGGGCCGCTGAGGCCGGACGGGGTCTCGGGCCGCCGAGGCCGGACGGGGTCTCGGGGCGCTGAGGTCGGACGGGGTCTCGGGCCGCTGAGGCCGGACGGGGTCTCGGGCCGCTGAGGCCGGACGGGGTCTCGGGGCCGCTGAGGCCGGACGGGGTCTCGGGCCGCCGGGCGCTGGCGTCGGACGGGCGCGGTGAGAGTTTCACAGCTTCGGCGGGGCCGGTCCCTGCGCCCCGCGTTGGGAACGAACTCCTCGGAGCGCATTCCCAGGAGGAGGCCTGGCATCCTCCCATTTTCTGAACGAAAAACCTGTATGGCAGCATCTTCCGTGACTCCGGAGACGAACACTTAAAGAGGAGTAACGTTAACGTTTTACACTGAAATAGAAAACTGGCTTTTCGGTGCACTGAGTCCGAAAGGAGGTTGGAAGAGGACCTCTCCCCCCTGAGAAAGATAAGATTCCTGGCGAGGAGGGAGCGCATGCCAGGTGGTTGGCCGCGGCCAGTAGGAGGTTAGGAGGACTCTGATGTTAGGGGCCTGGCTCTGTGTTAGACATACTCTTCTTGAGCCCCCGCTCCGTAGCCAGAAGGTTTCAGGGCAGCGCTGGCCTCGGGCGGTGGCAGTGCGCTCTTGTTGTTTGTTAGCGTTAGGTCGGCAGTTATGTCGGCAGCACCGGGCAGAGGGGAGGCCCCACAGGTGGGCCGGGCCGGGCACGAGGCGCCTTACAAAGCCAGCCGGGTAGCAGCAGGCATTGGGCTTGGTCTGTGGCAACTACATGGAAAACTTTTTCTTCTTTTACTTTACAAAAAAAAAGGGCTTTTATTATTTGCAGCACAGGCACCGTTAGTTACAGTTAACGAGTTGTTATTTAAGGGGTTTCACAAGTTCTGAGTCCTCCTGAGTGTGAGTTAATCACCGGGTCCGGTTCACCAGGGGCAGCTGGGTCTGCCTGGAGAGGGAGGGTCAGGAAGGAGACTGTCCTGTTGGTAGTTTAAAAGTACAGATGCAGCCAAAACCGGTTTGGCTCAGTGGATAGAGCGTCGGCCTGCGGACTGAAAGGTCCCGGGTTCGATTCCGGTCAAGGGCACATACCTTGGTTGTGGGTACATCCCTGGTGGGGAGTGTGCAAGAGGCAGCTGGTCGATGTATCTCTCTCATCGACGTTTCTAGCTCTCTATCCCTCTCAATTCATCTCTGTATAAAATCAATAAAGTATATATATATTTTTAAAAAAAAATAAATAAAAGTACAGATGCAGCCCTAGCCGGTTCGGCTCAGTGGATAGAGCGTCGGCCTGCAGACTGAAGGGTCCCGGGTTCGATTCCAGTCAAGGGCACGTACCTTGGTTTCGGGCACATCCGGGGTGGGGATTGTGCAAGAGGCAGCTGGTCAATGTGTCTCATAGACGTTTCTAACTATCCCTCTCAATTCATCTCTGTGTAAAATCAATAAAATATATTAAAAAAGAAAGGTCCCAGGTTCAATTCCGGTCAAGGGCACGTACCTTGGTTGCGGGCACATCCCTAGTGGGGGGTATGCAAGAGGCAGCTGATGGATGTTTCTCTCTCATCGATGTTTCTAACTCTCTATCCCTCTCTCTTCCTCTCTGTAAAAAGAAAATCAATAAAATATATATATTTTTTAAAAGAGCTAGTAGAGGTGGAATCCAAAGGGAGAAAAGGGAATTATTATTATTATATAGAGAAGAGGAAGGGAGAGGGAGTGAGAGAAACATGGATTGGTTGCCTCTGGTACCCAATCTGGTTGGGTGCCCTGACCAGGACTCGAACCCGCCACCCTTTGGTGCATGGTACAATGCTCCAACCAACTGAGCCACATCAGCCAGGGCAAAAAGGGAATATTTTCAACTGATCATTACCCCCTATGGAACCACTTTTTACGATGCACACATTCCCACACCGGCTCCACTAAGAAGCTGAAATGAAGAACTTGTTCATAGTAATGACCGGATGACAGACCAAACACCTAGAGCTCAGGGCCCACCCGGGCACACTGAGGAGAGAAAACCCCCACCCAACGTGGACTGCTTCACGTGACAGTGGTCACTCTTGCTCATTGGGTGCCCTGTAGCTGTTCCTGGCAGCTCTTCCTAAAGAGTCCTTCTTAGCACCTGGATGGGCCAGGCCCACCTGCCACCTCCCTGCCTGATGCTCTAGGGCAGCGATTTTCTTCCTTTCCCTCCCTCCCTCCCTCCCTCTCTTACTCCCTCCCTCCCTTCTTTCCTCCCTCCATTTTTTATTTTTTTTTATTTTTTTAATATATTTTATTGATTTTTTACAGAGAGGAAGAGAGAGGAATAGAAAGCTAGAAACATCGATGAGAGAGAAACATCAACCAGCTGCCTCCTGCACACCCCCTACTGAAGATGTGCCCACAACCAATGTACATGCCCTTGACTGGAATCGAACCTGGACCTTTCAGTCCGCAGGCCGATGCTCTGTCCACTGAGCCACACCGGTTTCAGCCTTCATTTTTTATTGTTTGAAGCATTACACTTAGTAGTACGTATGTCTCCTTTTTTACCCCCTTGACCTCCCCCCAGCCTCCCCTGTCCACCCCCGCCCCCCACACGTGCCTTCACCTGCTCACCCCCACCCCCACCCCCCTCTTGTATCCATTGGCTCTGTTTATCTGCATGCATGCAAGTCCTTAGGTTGATCTCTTACAACCCCCCCCCCCCAACCTTCCTTGCCTTCCGACTATAGTTTGACAGTCTGTTCAGTGGTTCTTTATAACTATTTCTCCCCATTTCTTTTCTTTGAAAAATCTTGCAACTGCAGACTAGAAATAAACATATTAACAACAACAAAAAAGAAAACACATAGACATTTGAGTCCCAATTTCAATGTCTAACAGTTCTGAGGCCCAGTTTCAATGTCAAATAGTTCCTTATGTATAGGGCAGCGATTTTCAACCTTTTCTCATTGTATGGCGCTCACAAACTACTAAAATTCTGTGGCACACCCAAAATATATATATTTTGCCGATCTGACAAAAATAATAGGTATAATTCTGATGCATTCACACCAGACAGCTACCCTATTTTCCCGAAAATAAGACAGTGTCTTATATTAATTTTTGCTCCCAAAGATGCGCTAGGTCTTATTTTCAGGGGATGTCTTATGTTTCCATGAAGAAGAATATGGTACTCATTTATTGTTAAATGAAAATAAGGAAAATTTATTACCTGTATACGGTACGGTAGTACGGTAGCTGTCAACACAAACCAGACAAACTATGAATCCTACAGTATCAAGAATTTCTTGTGACTCCATTTCTCTCAGAATCAGTGGACCACATCTCTCATGTTTAACAATAGCACTGTCTTTAAACGAGTACTTCTTGTCAAGGTGGCCTGCTCGCAGTGCATTTGCAATGCAACTGTCAGTGATTTTCTCCCATGAATTCTTCACCCAAGTCACCACTTCTTGCAGTTTAGGTTTCACAAAGTCTCCACGCTGATTTCTCTCCATTCACACAGCAGTGACATCAGGACTCCGCGTAACGTCACTGGTTGCTAGACGCCAGTCGGGGCGGCCCTAGCGACCAGTTTACAGTAAATTAATTTTCATTCTGAGACAGAGCCTGGGGGCCTTATTTTAGGGGGGGTGCCTTATATTTCACTCAGAAGGAAACCTGTAAGTAGGTCTTATTTTCGGAGGATGTCTTATTTTCAGGAAAACACAGTATTACAATATTGCCTGTTGCTTTAAATTGTGTGTGTGTGTGTGTGTGTGTGTGTGTGTGTTGATATTTATAGGAAGGGAGAGGGAGAGAGAGATGTCAATGTGAGAGTGAAACATCAATTAGCTGCCTCCTGCACCTAATCCCCCTGCCACACACACACACACACACACACACACACACACACACCAGGGCCGGAACCTGCAACCTGGGCATGTGCCCAGACCAGGAATCCAACTGGCAGCCCTTTGGTGGACTGGATGACACCCAACGGACTGAGCCACAGTGCCAGGGCTGGTGCTACTTTTTTGACAGTCTGAGAGAAAAGAGATCAGCCTCTGACTAAACAGGTCATTGCATCTTTTGTTTTGCTTTTTATTTTTATTGCTTTTTAGAGAGAAGAAGGGAAAGGGAGAGAAACATCAATTGGTTGCTTCCTGCACGCCCCCTACCAAGGATCAGGCCCCAAACGCAGGCATGTGCCCTGGCCTGGACTTGAACCAGTGACTGCTCGGTGCATGGGAGGCGCTCAGCCAGCGGAGCCGCACCAGCCAGGGCAGGTATGGCACGTTCTCACAGTCCCTGCGGCACAGCAGCTGAAAGTGGATGCTCTAGTGAAATAGAAAACGTCATGGAGAAGGACTCTCTGTCTCTCCTTCCTTTGATTTCCCTTAGAAATGTCACTCTTTGGAGAAGGTATAGAATTAATATTTACCGCCCTGGCTGGTGCGGCTCAGTGGATAGAGCGTCGGCCTTCGGACTGCAGGGTCCGGTCAAGGGCACACGCCCTAGTTTCTGGTTCAAGTGCAGGGGACAGCCGATCGATGATTCTCTCTCACCATTGATGTTTCTATCTCTCTCCCTTGCCCTCCCTCTCTGAAAATATACATACTATATGTGTGTTTGTTTTTTTAAAAAGGAAACTGGGCTATTTCAGGTGAAGAGCACTGCTGGCGATTTTTTTATTATTATTATTGATTTTTTACCGAGAGGAAGAGAAAGGGATAGTGTTAGGAACATCGATGAGAGTCTACGGCCATACCACCCTGAACGTGCCCGATCTCGGAAGCTAAGCAGGGTCTGGCCTGGTTAGTACTTGGATGGGAGAAACATCGATGAGAGAGAAACATCGATCAGCTGCCTCCTGCACACCCCCCACTGGGGATGTGCCCGCAACCCAGGTACATGCCCCTGACCAAAATCAAACCTGGGACCTTTTAGTCCCCAAGCTGACGCTCTATCCACTGAGCCAAACCAGTTAGGGCAATATATACATATATATTCAAAAGTATTTTTAAAAAAGAATGAATACTTACCATCTAGTCCCTAAACTCAAAAAAAAAAAAAAAAAAAAAAAGGACTATAACGCCAGTAATTGACTCGCACTCCGTGGCATAGTGTGTGGATAGCAAAGATGATCTCTCGGCCCCACAGGTGTGGGTGTCTGCAGTGAACTGTTTATTTCTTGGGGGTCCTGCTGTGCCCCCGGGCTCCCGGGTCCCTCTAGAATTCCCGGATTCAGGCAAGAGCATGACCCACAGTAACCAGATCCTCGGAGTTCATGATTTTTTAAAATTTTTTACTTTTGCTTTAAAAAATAAATTACACCTCCGGCTTGAATGCTAATTCTCCGATGATTATTGTTACTTAGGAAAGAGGAAGAAAAAGCCAACATCAGCACAGGTTGTGACAAGTTTAAAAATACTAAGAATACCACGGTTTCCCAGTAAGTAACTTGAGAACGTAGTTATTTCAATCGGGTTACCAAATATAGCTTCACCTTCCTAAATCTCACCCGCTCACCACATCAGGCAAGGCCTGTGCCTCCCACTGTAACTCTGTGTTCGAGTGTGGGCATGACATAACCAAGGATTTATTTCTCCTGAAATTATTTTCTGGTGTTTCAGCTCTTTATTTTGTTTTCTTTGTTTGTTGTTTTCTAAGAGAGAAGGAGAGAAGGGAGCAAGAAAGAGAAAAGGATGTGTTTTGTTCCACTCAGTTATGGACTCACTGGTTGATTTTTGTATGTGTCCTGACCAGGATCGAACCCTCAACCTTGGCCTATGGGGACAATGCTCTAACCAACAGAGCTACTGGCAGGACTTAATGCTCTGTTCTTACGGAATTCTTTTTCTACCCTCAGTTTCCTGCCTTTCTCACTTCCATTTCCAGGAGAGAAAAAGAATGAAAATCCGCCGAAACTAGTTTTGCTCAGTGGATAGAGCACCGGCCTGCGGACTGAAAGGTCCGGGGTTCGATTCTGGTCAAGGACATGCACCTTGGTTGCGGGCACATCCCCAGTGGGAGGTGTGCAGGAGGCAGCTGATAGATGTTTCTCTCTCACTGATATTTCTGACTCTACCCCCCTCCCTTCCTCTCTGTAAAAAAATTAATAAAAATATATATTTTTATATATATATATACATATATATATATATATATATATGTATATATATATAATTTCAACTTCTAGTACCTGGACTACTGTATTGGTAAAACTTAAAACCATTAATAGCACTCTCTCTCCAGGGAGCACGCCCATGCCATCCCCTCCCCTTCTCCTTCCCCCCCAGGCCCATATCCCCTAACCTCTGAGGGACCCCATGAGACTTACATCCAGGGGAGCCCTGAGGGGGAACCCCTGAACCAAGGCCCCCTTTCCTCCCACTTCCCAGGGAGCTAAGGCGGCCCAGCCTAAGCCCTCCTGTGGCCGCTCTATGTCCGCCCTCCTTTCACTGCCCCACGTGTGTTTTTGCTGCAGGCAGGGACTTCTTGCTTGCTTTTTTTTTTTTTTTTTTAAGTGCTTTTATTTATTTATTTTTAAATATATTTTATTGATTTTTTACAGAGAGGAAAGGAGAGGGATAGAGAGTTAGAAACATCAAAGATGAGAGGAAAAACATCAATCAACTGCCTCCTGCACACCCCCCACTGGGGATGTGCCCACAACCAAGGTATATGCTCTTGACCAGAATCGAACCTGGGACCCTTCAGTCCGCAGGCCGACTCTCTATCCACTGAGCCACACCGGTTTGGGCTTGCTTGCTTTTAAAATAACACGAGCAGTTTGGGCCCCGTGGGGAGAGCCCTGGCCTGCAGAGCGTAGGGTCCCTCGGGGTGGATTCCGTCAAGGGGCACATCTCGGTTGCAGGTTGCAGGCCCCTCCCTGGCCTGGGGTCTCATGCAGGAGGCAATCGATACGTTTCACATCGATGTTTCTCTCTGTCCTTCCCTCTCTCTTCCACTCTCTCTAAAAATCAATAGAAAAATATCCTCGGGTGAGGATTAAAACAAATAAACCATTAATAAATAACTCCTAATTTATTTACCGTCAACTTTTCTTTTTTTCTTTTTAATATAATTTATTGATTTTTTTTACAGAGAGGAAGAGAGAGGGATAGAGAATTAGAAACATCAATGAGAGAGAATCATGGATCAGCTGCCAATCAAACCTGGGACCCTTGAGTCCGCAGCCTGATGCTCTATCCACTGAGCCACACCGGTTTCGGCTGTCAACTTTTCTTACACTGAGGAAAGTAACCTATGCAGAGAAGAATCAAATGCATTTTTTTTTAAACACTCCCGCCACCTAGCCTGATATTCTTCAGGGCTATCCACCCACCCTCCCCCCTTTTTTTGTTTTTTTGTTATAGTTCTTTTTATTTTTCACTTAATATATTTTTCTTGATTTTCAGAGAGGAAGGGAGAGAGAGAAAAACATCAATGATGAGACAGAGAGACGGTGATCGGCTGCCTCCTGCACAGCCCCCTGCTGGGGATCAAGCCCGCAACCTGGGCCTGTGCCCTTGACCAGAATGGAACCCGGGACTTTTCAGTCCGCAGGCCAGAGTTCTGTCTACTGAGCCACACTGGTGAAGTAAGGCTCATATGCATTTCTTATGGTTCCTACAGGGGAAAAAATATAAAAATTAATAGCAACACCGTGTGCCAAACACTGTAAATATTGTCGCTTATAGTATCTCAGTTACA
This sequence comes from Vespertilio murinus, assembly GCA_963924515.1. Classification (NCBI taxonomy): domain Eukaryota; kingdom Metazoa; phylum Chordata; class Mammalia; order Chiroptera; family Vespertilionidae; genus Vespertilio; species Vespertilio murinus. The sequence goes on along the minus strand of OZ004706.1, from coordinate 2,351,893 downwards.
TATAGTAAAGCACTCAATGGACAGAGAATACTGTAAAATTCCTTAAAGGAAAAAGTTTATGTATAAAAAGTGTGTTACACTCCACACGTAGGCAGCCCGGAATCGGGAAAAAATCCGCGCCTAATAGGAAGAAAAGGTGGAGTCTGGTTTTGACTAAATGCTAAGGTATGTGTTCCCAAGTGTTCCCCAAGGAAAAGGAGGAAAAAATAACAGCAGCCTTTAAAGTGATCTCGGTCACTCCTTGTCCTGCCTGCCTAAAATTAGATTTGAAATACCTCGGGTCAGGGCGCAGATAGGAGCAAACCCTGGGCATGCGGATGAGCCGAACGAGTCAGTGTCCCTCTCTCCCTGCTTTCCTCTAAAATAAAAATTCAAAACTAAATATAAAAAGTAGTTTGGATTTTTTAAATTACATAGCACCATCTTTTGTTAACGTACACTATCATAAAGAAGTTACTTAGGCAAAGATGATTTTCTTCCTTTATTTATTTTTAAAATATATTTTATTGAGTTTTTACAGAGAGGGAGAGGGATAGAGAGTTAGAAACATCAATGAGAGAGAAATATCAATCAGCTGCCTCCTGCACACCTCCCATTGGGGATGTGCCTACAAGTAAGGTACATGCCCTTGACCGGAATCGAACCTGGGACCCTTCAGTCTGCAGGCCTATCAACTGAGCCAAACCAGTTTCGGCGATTTTCCTCTTTGTAGGAAAGGTGGACTTTCATGGCTGAAATGCAACCATTCGATACAGACATGTCCCACCATCTATTGCTTGTGTCCATTAGATCTCAGTGAAGCCGGAAAGAACCGCCTGCTGGTGTGGCTCAGTTGTTGGGGCGTCACCCTGCACACCACATGGGTGCTGGTCTGGTTCCCGGGCAGGCCCATGCCAGGGCTGCAGGTTTGAGCCCTAGCAGGGAGCACACAGGAGGCAACCAATTGATGTTTCTCTCTCATATCAATGTTTCTCACTCCCTCGCCCTTCCTCTCTCTCAAAATCAATTTAAAAATCTTAAGAGAAAAAAACACCTGTAAAAAACAAAAACTATTGCTTGTTTGGCAAATGTTAACATCTTCACCACCACACAATACCAGCAGTAGTGATCCAACCCAGCCGGGTGGGTGCTGGCTGAAGAACACACGTCCCCTTAGCCAACAGTTTGGTGACTGTGTCTGTCACAGTCATGCGGCGGTGAGCGAATTTCTCACACTTCCGTGTTGAACTTAGGAGACTGATGAAAGAAAGATAAAAAACACAACACAAAACTAAATAGCACACCTGGGTTGGTAGGTTATTAAAAATTCCAAAGTGCCGAAATCGGTGTGGCTCAGTGGATAGAGCGTCAGCCTGCAGACTGAAAGGCCCCGGGTTCGATTCCGGTCAAGGGCATGTACCTGGGTTGCGGGCACATCCCCAGTGGGAGGTGTGCAGGAGGTAGCTGATCAATGATTCTTTCATCATTGATGTTTCTCTCTTTCCCTCTCCCTTCCTCTCTGTAAAAAAATCAATAAAACATTTTAAAAAATTCCAAACAGCTGATAAGTCTAAATCTGTTCCTTTCTTTCCTAACCACGTTTGTTTATTGACTTAGATATACCCACCTGGTTTCAAATACTTGTCTCCTAGGTCTGAGATATTAATAATATAGCTCCCCCCCAATAACTGAATTTTTAAATTTTATTCTGAACTTGTATTCCTTTAATACACAGGCTATATATCTAGTACCACCTAGAGAAAACGTTACCTTCACAATTTTGTGTAAGCCTCTGAACATAACAGATTGGGTCATATTGTGGGTGACATTTTTCACTTGACCCTATAGCTAGCGTGGACATCTTTCCATTTCAATACACGTCGGCACTGTCCTTCACAGCCAGACTCCCACACGAGTTGCTGAAATAGCCCATAACTCAGTTCTTAATGACGGAACCATGACTGATCCGGAAAGACGATGTATGCAAGGTGGGCGAGTTCTGTCTGACCCAGGGACCTCGGGACTTTTCCCGGCAAACATCCCACTTCCTGCTCGCAGACGGCCTGTCACAGAGCCCGTCGGTGCAGGGACGCGATTGGCCGGGCTCCGGGGCCCAGGAATGCTGTGGCCGCCGCTCAGCTGTGTGAACAGTCCTTCTATGGGCAAGGCAGCGGGGTACCTGGCTGCTTTCTTCCCCGGGCCTGTGCTCCCGGCCGAGAGTCAGGCCCGGGAGAAATCAGGAGCGGGGAGAGCCCGCAGCTCCTGCAGACACGCAGTGAAAACAAGGTGTCCTTCCCAAGAGCTGTGCTCACTGGGCTGGAAGCAAGAAGTGACAGCCACTCCTGGTGCAGGCTGGAGGGGTCATCGGGAATATATATATTTTAAAAATATATTTTTATTGATTTCAGAGAGGAAGGAAGGGGGGGAGAGAAACACCCACGATGAGAGAGAATCACGGATCGGCTGCCTCCCGTGAGTCCCCCGCTGGGGATCAAGCCCACAACCTGGGCTTGTGCCTATGGTGGGAATCGAACCTGGGACCTTTCAGATCGAAGCCGAGGCTCTATCCACTGAGCCAATCCGGCTCGGGCAGGAATGTCTTTGTGAGGCTCACAGGGCCAGGGGGTGGGAAACTATTCAATACAAGCCCCAGGTTCCATCTGCAAAACCAGGGGCTGCCGGCGAAGTAGGCATCTTGTCTAAAACTCACAAAGCACGAGGGGCCCTTCCTCCGCTGCTGGAAACGCAGTCCGGCCTGCGCTGTGGCTCCTGGAACCCGAATAAGGCAGATTCCTTTCTAACCGAGACCGGTTTCTCCTTCCGGCCCCCCCAAGCGACCCTGACACCACTGCCTGGTCTCCTGTCTGACCTTGAGCTGAAGGCCCTGTCCCGGGCCCCCGGTGTCCCCTTCTGGAACGGGAAAGCTGCTTTTTTCCCTCCGGAATAACATGTTTCCTACTGCTTTCTTTTGTTTGTTTAATAGTAAACCCCTAGGACTTTCTCCTACCCTCCGTCTTCTGCCCGCCTTCCCCGCGTCCGTGGCCCGGAGAGGAGGAGGGCGGGGGGCCGGGGGTCCCGGGGGTCGAACCCAGGGCAGGCCAGCCCGCTCCGGAGTCTGGATCGGAAACCGGAACCGCGCCGCGATGCAGACGAAAGGCGACGAGCGCGCGAGCCCAGCCCGAAGCCCCGGCCGGAGCGCGGCCCGCGCCTTCCCGGCGCCCGGCCCGGTGGGAGCCGGAGGAAGGCCGCCTCCGGGCCGGACCGGACCGAGGGCTGTCCCGCTCGGTCCCAGCTGCGGCGGCGCTGCGGTTTGAAAGAAAGGCCCCGCGGTGGGTGCCCCAGCACCCTCAGAGCCCGTGGAACAAAGTTCTAGCCTGTGGGCGGCGCGGCCCGGGCTGGGCGGGCGGGGGAAGTGCGGCGCGTCAGGGGCGACGCCCGCCGGGTTTGCTCGGCAGCCGGGAGGGGGGCGTGGGCGGCCCGGGAGGCCCATCGCCCCGCCGGGTTCGCTCAGCAGCCGGGGGGGGGCGTGGGCAGGCCCGGGAGGCCCCCACCCGGCGCGCCGCGGGGCCACCCCCGGAGAGGACACTGGTCACCGCCGGCCGGGCCGCAGGAAGCGCGGGGGGCGGGGGGCCGGGCGCGGGCGGCGGTGACTCACCGGGCGCGGGGGCGGGGCGGGCGGGCAGCCGCCGGGCGGGCGGGCGGCGCGGGCCCCGAGGGGTTAAGCGGGCGGTGCCGGCGGCGCCCCGCCCCCCGGAGGCCGCGGCCCGGCCGTATTTATAGCCGCCGCGCCGGCCCGCCGCGTCTCTCCGCTGGCCCCGGCCGCGGCCTCGCCCTCCGGCCCGCCCGCCAGCCCGTCCCGCCCGCAGCCCCGCAGCCCCGGCGCCATGGAGCGGCCGGCGCCCCTGGCCGTGCTGCCCTTCTCGGACCCCGCGCACGCGCTGAGCCTGCTGCGCGGCCTGAGCCAGCTGCGCGCCGAGCGCAAGTTCCTGGACGTGACGCTGGAGGCGGCGGGCGGGCGCGACTTCCCGGCGCACCGCGCGGTGCTGGCGGCCGCCAGCCCCTACTTCCGCGCCATGTTCGCGGGGCAGCTGCGCGAGAGCCGCGCGGAGCGGGTGCGGCTGCACGGGGTGCCGCCCGACACGCTGCAGCTGCTGCTGGACTTCAGCTACACGGGCCGCGTGGCCGTGAGCGGCGACAACGCGGAGCCGCTGCTGCGCGCCGCCGACCTGCTGCAGTTCCCGGCCGTGAAGGAGGCGTGCGGCGCCTTCCTGCAGCAGCAGCTGGACCTGGCCAACTGCCTGGACATGCAGGACTTCGCCGAGGCCTTCAGCTGCGCGGGGCTGGCGAGCGCGGCGCAGCGCTTCATCCTGCGCCACGTGGGCGAGCTGGGCGCCGAGCAGCTGGAGCGGCTGCCGCTGGCGCGCCTGCTGCGCTACCTGCGCGACGACGGGCTGTGCGTGCCCAAGGAGGAGGCCGCCTTCCAGCTGGCGCTGCGCTGGGTGCGCGCCGACCCGCCGCGCCGCGCCGCGCACTGGCCGCAGCTGCTGGAGGCCGTGCGCCTGCCCTTCGTGCGCCGCTTCTACCTGCTGGCGCACGTCGAGGCCGAGCCGCTCGTGGCGCGCTGCCCGCCCTGCCTGCGCCTGCTGCGCGAGGCGCGCGACTTCCAGGCGGCGCGCTTCGACCGCCACGACCGCGGGCCCTGCCCCCGCATGCGCCCGCGCCCCTCCACCGGCCTCGCCGAGATCCTCGTGCTCGTGGGCGGCTGCGACCAGGACTGCGACGAGCTGGTCACCGTCGACTGCTACAACCCGCAGACGGGCCAGTGGCGCTACCTGGCCGAGTTCCCGGACCACCTGGGCGGCGGCTACAGCATCGTGGCGCTGGGCAACGACATCTACGTGACGGGTGAGTGGGCTGGTCCGGAGGACAGGACGCCGAGCTGGCCGGATTCCCCGCCCCCCGTCTCCCCGCAGGGTCCCCGGGACTGGCCGCCGGCGCCCCCGGGGGGGGGGGGGGGGGGGAGGGAGCAGGCCTGCCTTACCGGGAAACCCGCAGGACCTGCCTGGGCCGGGCACCGTGTCCCCCTCCAGCTGGACTGCGGTTCCTCCTGAGCCGGCCCTCCCTCGAACCCGGTCCTCTCGGCCTAGAAGGGCCTCCTGTGTGACACGCAGCTGCCGTTTGTGGGTGTCTTTCCCGAGCTGTCCCGGGGAGCCCACTCTTTTCCCCAGGAAGTGTCACTCCCCCCTCTCGGTTGGAAGAGACTGGGGCATTCACCCCGCACAATGGGTGCTTTCTTTTACCCCGGGGAACCCAGCGACAGGCCTGGGCCCACGCCCTGTGACACATGCACCCGCTCCCGGGGCCTTCTCCCAGCCCGGCCTCGAGGCCGGGGTGCCCATTCCGTCCCCCCTGACCAGGCGCCCCTGCCTTGCCCCTGTGCTGAGCCGCGGGTCACATGGTGTTTAGGCCGCCGGCCGCCCGCCCGGTGACTGTAAACAGAGTCACATGCTGGGAGGTTTTCTTGCAGGGACTTGGCCCAAACCCCAAAACGCTGCCGAGTCATGCTGGGCGGGCCCTCCTGGCCGGCTTCTCCCACATTTTTTATTGAGGACAAGTCTTGGCGCAGACAGGAGGCTACCTCCTCGCGTGTGTGCGAGCGAGCGGGCGGTGAGGAGGGGTGGTCTCGGCGAGGGCTATATAAGGAAAGGAGCCGGCCGCCGGGTGTGCGCTCGGCCCGTTGGGAGCCCTCGCTCGCTCGCTGAGGCTGTGGGCTGGGCCTGGCACCCGGGAGAAAGTCGGCTCTCAGACGGGCAGTGTCCCTGCCGGCTCTGAGCCGACCGGCGGGAGGCCACACCACTCTGCGGCCACAGCTTCCTGACCTGCAGCTCCGGGCCAGCCTCCGCGGCCATCCCCCCAGAATCCCCATTGCAGCCTGAGGTCCTCGGCCCCTGCTTTGGGAACCGGGGCCCCCGCCCCCCAAGCCTGGCCGGGGAACTCCCCTGCCCTCCCCCCCCAAGTGGTCAGACCGGCCCAGACTGCACACCCTTCCTGAGTCTCAGCTGAGCAGCTAATCCTCTGGGGCAGACAGGTGGCCGGTCCTCCCTGGCAGCTGCCCGTGGGGAAGCATCCCAGGGGCACACAGTTCTCCCCTAGAAGGAAGAAGGCCCGCCACACGCCGACGCTCCCGAGGACCCTTTAAACAGCCCGGGGCCACCAGCGGATAGAATGTCCTGTCTGCGCTGCCCGCGGCGCCAGCCTCGATGCTTATTTTATTTTCGCTCCTTTTGGAACTGTAGACCGAAGAGGATGTGTACGCCGGGTGGGGGAACGTCGTTTGACAGTTGTCTGAGTTTGGAAGTTTACTCTTGTCATTATTCATTAGTTATCGTAGTGGAAAGTGGATTCAGCTGTAAACCTGTTTTTTTAAAAAAACAAAACAAAACATTTTATTGACTTTTTTCTTTTACAGAGAGGAAGGGAGAGGGATAGAGAGTTAGCACATGCCCTTGACCGGAATGGAACCCGAGACCCTTGAGTCCGCAGGCCGACGCTCTATCCACTGAGCCCAAACCGGTCAGGGCTGTAAACCTACTCTTGCCCCGCCCTGTGTTTGTACAACTTGATGAGAGTTTTTCCGAAGTCAGGAGCTGGCTGCTCTGACGGCCACTGGGGCGTCACGTTCCGTGTTGGGTTTCCTGCTTGCGGCCTGACGTGGGGGTGGCCAGGCCGCCTAGACTTCGGGGGACAAGTCCCCGTGCGTCCCACTCCCGGGCCGTGTCCCCGGGAGAACTGACTCTGAGGCCCGGCGCCCTGGTCCAGCGGAGGCGCAGGACGTGGAGGAGGGGCCAGACCCGGGTTGTTTACTTAGGACAGGGGGCCCCAGGGCCTTTGCTCAGCCACGGGGCTTGGCGGTGCGTCTGTGGCAGGAAGCCGGCGCCCCGGGCAGGGAGCCTCGGTGGTCGGCGTCTGCATTGCCTCTGCCAGGCCCCAGGCCCGGGCGCAGGAAGCCGTGTGTTGACATCCAAGTCGGGATCCTCACTCCGCCCCCGGAGATGCCCTCTGGGGTGTGCGGGAAGGCGGAGGTGGGTGACTCACCCCGCGGGTGGGCGGGCGGGGACTGACTGCCCCGTGCGTGTCCCGGCAGGTGGGTCGGACGGCTCCCGGCTGTACGACTGCGTGTGGCGGTACAACTCGAGCGTGAACGAGTGGATGGAGGTGGCGCCGATGCTCAAGGCCCGCGAGTACCACAGCTCCTCGGTGCTGGACGGGCTGCTGTACGTGGTGGCGGCGGACAGCACGGAGCGCTACGACCACGCCGCGGACGCCTGGGAGGCGCTGCAGCCCATGACCTACCCCATGGACAACTGCTCCACCACGGCCTGCCGCGGCCGCCTCTACGCCGTGGGCTCGCTGGCCGGCAAGGAGACCATGGTGATGCAGTGCTACGACCCGGACACGGACCTGTGGTCGCTGGTGGACTGTGGCCAGCTCCCGCCCTGGTCCTTTGCCCCCAAGACGGTGACTCTGAACGGGCTCATGTATTTCATCAGGTGAGCCCCCGGGCCCCGTGCAAAGCATGCCGGCCCGTCCTCGTGGGGGCGGGTTGGGGTCCGGGGCTGGTCTTTCCGGCTGTGTCTGGAGCGTCGAGGTTTCCGAGGGGAAGGGGTCCCGGGTGGTGGAGCTGGGTCTTTGGGGGAACTTTGAGGCGCTAAGTAGAAGAAGCCCTTTGCCTGGGCCTCCACCTGGGGGCGCCCCGAAGGCCTTCGTTGGCAGTGCCCTGTCCTGTCGGAGACCAGGGGACGACACTGGGGGGACGTGTGGTCTTGACAGGACGATCCTTTGCTCACTGAGCAGAGTGTCCGTCCGGCTCAGGCAGGCGGGGCCAGCGGCCAGCTGGCTGGACTGCCCGCCCCCTCTCGTGTCCGGTGCTCTCCTGCCGGTTCTGGGCCTGCCTGTCCCCCCCTCCCGCCTGGCCTGGCACCGGGAGGGCCCAGGACTCTGGCCTGGCGAATGCTGTTGTCCGAGGTCGGGTGCCCTGTTGCCCGCTTCCTGGGTGTTGGCACAATTTGCCCCACGAGGCCGGTCGTCCCGTGTCACAGATGGCAAGGAGGCCTGCGGGCAGGGAACTTCCTGCCACGGGCTTCACGTGGCCGGACAAGGTGTGAACCCAGGATGCCAGGTCCCGTGTGGAGCCACTGCAGCGTGGCAGCACCCGCAGGGCTCAATGACTGGCCACAGCCACGTGCCACCGCCGCAGGCAGGTGGGCGCCCCGGGGTCAGCACCCCCTGCCCGCCGCGCACAGCCGGTGTGCTGTGTCCCCGCTGCTCCCCTCCCTGTACGCGGACCAGGAGGGGAGGGGACCGTGCGAACAGCACGCCCATGTCCCCTCTGACCCCTTCGGCTGGGGCTTTGAATGGGGAGCCTCAGAAGCCCCCCACCCCCAAGCCTCGAGCCGTCTGAGCTGCCACCCCCTCCCCCCGGGCTTTCTGGTGAGCGCATCCCGGCAGGCGGCCTTGCTTCACGCGGCTGAGGGGCCTGGCTAGGGGTTGCTCCGAGAAAGCCCTGGAACCTGCCGGCCCCGCATCCCCTGTCCGACACCGCCTGACCCTTCACCCGGCTCTCCCTCCCCGGAGCCGGAGCCGGGGTGGTGTCTTCCGAGGGTGGGGAGGCTATAAATACCACGGAGCAGACGCCAGCCTCTACGGGCTCCGCAGGCCGGTGCCTTTGAGGGCGTCCTCCGCCCCCTGGCCCCGGGGCAGGTGCGCCCAAGGCCACCGCGTCAGCGCTCTCCGGCCCCTGGTCTCCGTCACTTCTCGTTACCCAGCCGCCCCACGTGGGGGCCTCCGCATGGTTAGCCTTCGTAAGGGCTCGCCTAAGTGTGGGGGGCTGGGGAAGGGGACCCCAGGAAAGGCAGCGGTTGTCCTAGGGTCCGGCCGTGGCCCGCCTGTGTGCAGGCAGCGCCCGCTCTGATGCGCTGTGTGTGGCAGAGCCGCCCTGTTGTGCCCTTCGGCGCCTCGTGAGCCACCTGCCCTGCTGGAGCGCCGCCATCCCCTGCCTGCTCCCGTCCTGGCTGTGGGCAGGGCCCCCCAGGCCACCCCCCCAGGCGAGCCCACCTTGGTCCCCAGTTAAGCGGCTCCTCGGCTGGGGGCCGGCAGAGCGGGGGGCTGGCCGCACGGCCCAGCCTGGCCCAGCCCGCTGCTCGGGGCGGACCCGCTGGCTCCGGGATTCATCGCCGCGGCGTGTACAGGCCACAGAGGAGGGACGGCCTTTGCGTTTTGAAGTAACTTGAGGGGGAAATCAAAGCAAGAGTGGCTGTTTTGTTTTTTTCTGAGTATGCTTCTATTCATTTCAGAGAGGGGAAGGGAGAGGGAGAGAGAAAGCTAGACGTGAGTTGGCTGTCTCCTGCACACTCTCTATGGGATTGAGCCCACAGCCCGGGTGTGATTCCTGCCTGGTGCCTGGGCCAGTGCCCAACCACTGAGCCACTCCGGCCGGCCGGGCACGAGTACTGTTTTGTGACGTGAAAAGTGAGAACTTGCAGATTTCTGGGACCCATGAGTGAGCTTGATTGGAGCCGGCCAGGCCCTCTGTTTCCCGCCGGCCAACGCCTTGTCTGTGATCACTCTGTTCGGGGAGAGTCTTTGCTTTTCAAGGCAGTGCCCGGAGCCTTTAACATGTGTCAAATCAGGGTGACCCCAAAGGGAAGGGTAGCTTGGGTCCACCTTCCTTCCGGCAGCCGTGGTTACCCTGCTGTGCCGAGGACGCACCGTGGCCGGGGTGGGATGGGGCTGGCAGCAGCGGTGAGCCCGTGGTCGGGGATCGGTCCGGGCCACGGGGGGTGGGAGTGTGCGATCGGTGGTCGGCCACGGAGGGCCGGCTGAAGAGGTGGCACAGGCCCAAGTCAGGAGGAAAAGGAGGCGGCGGTGGCGGGTGGAAGAACCCCATAAGTTAAAGATCCGAAGCCCGTGTGGCTGCAGCGAGGGGAGGGCAGTGGGTGCGTGCGGGGTGCTGGGTGGTAGGGAAGGGGGTAGGCGCCTCGGAACCCAGGCCAGAGGCGGGGGTGGGGCCGGAGAGCAGGGCTGTCAGGTGGCAGCAAAGAAGCCCCCAAAGGTGCGGGGCGTGGAGGACTCTCCTCTCCCGGCCCTCCGCTCACTCTCCCTCCTCCCTCCCAGGGACGACTCGGCCGAGGTGGACGTGTACAACCCCGGGAAGAACGAGTGGGACAAGATCCCGCCCATGAACCAGGTGAGTCTGCCCGCGGAGGGGCGCGGAGCTGCGGGGAGGAGAGCTCAGAGGCCGCCCGGGCACAGGCCTGGGGCGCGGCGAGCCTGGTTTAAGAACAAGGCCTCAGCCCAGTGGCTGCTGCTGGATGAGCGAGCTGCCAGCAGAGGGGCAGACAGGAGGTCTTCGGGGCTGACCTTGGCAATGTCCTCATTGACGCCCGCTGCGTGCTCTGGGCGGGCACCCACTCGGTGCTGGTGCCGTTTCCTGGTGGGGTCTGCCTTCTCCCTGCTTTGAGGAGGGAGGTGCCGAGCCGGAGAGTGCCACGGAGCCACGAGGCCGGGCAACGTCTGGCCACGTGGGCAGATTTCCTCCGCCCCGGACCCACCTCCACCACCTGCATCTCTGTTTCCATTACCGTTTCCGCCCCGGCTCTCAGGGCGCCTCTGCGTGGCAATGCAGATGTTTACAACATCACGGCGTGACTTTTTTATTATTATCATCATCATTAATATATTTTAATGATATTTTACAGAGAGGAAGGGAGAAGGAGTGTTAGAAACATTGATGAGAGAGAATCATCCATCAGCTGCCTCCTGCACACTCCCCACTGGGGATGTGCCCGCAACCAAGGCACATGCCCTTGACCGGAATCGAACCCGGGACCCTTCAGTCCGCAGGCCGATGCTCCATCCACTGAGCCACACCGGTCGGGGCAATCTTCATCCTTAAGAAATTAACTTGACGTTTCCCCCGAAGTGAGCCACGCGTACCCATGGCAGGCGCGAGGAAGACGGAGGTCCGGCCTCAGGGCTGGGCGCTTAGTCTTGGGTCGTCCCAGAGGCCCGGCTCTCCCTCTGACAGGCGGAAAGACCAGTCGCACCTGCTGAGAAGCCAGTGCTGCCCCCAGGGAGGTGCCCCCGCAGCCCCCTGAGCTCGGCAGGGCTCGGGCGTGGAGCCCCTGCCGAGGCGGGGTGTGGGAAGGGCGCTGGCGGGTCCCAGGCGCCTTCTCCGGGGAGAGGGACCGCGGGGGCTCTGCCAGGCCCGCGTGCCGGCCTCCTCTCACCGCTGCCCCTTGGCCCGCAGGTCCACGTGGGAGGCAGCCTGGCCGTCCTCGGGGGGAAGCTGTACGTCTCGGGCGGGTACGACAACACGTTCGAACTCTCGGACGTGGTGGAGGCCTACGACCCCGAGACGCGGGCCTGGAGCGTGGTGGGGCGGCTCCCCGAGCCCACCTTCTGGCACGGCAGCGTCAGCATCTTCCGCCAGTTCATGCCCCAGACGCCCCTGGGTGGACGCGGCTTTGAGCTGGACAGCAGCGCCGGCGACATGGACGTGGGCCAGCCCGAGCGCCCCCGAGAGCTGCACTAGCCCCGGCCCGGCCCGGGGAGGGCCGCGATGCAGGTAACCGGCACCTCGGGGGCGGCGACCCCCTGTGTGCCCGAGGACAGGCTGGGCTCACCAGGTGGAACCGGCTCTTGGGCTGCTGACGCCTGGACCCTCTGCATCCGGACCCCGATCACAGCTGCGGGGTCAGCGCCCTCCCTTGGCCCAGGAAGAACTGCCCTGCACCCCCGCCTCCCCACCGTCACCCCCTTGCACCCACCTCCGGGGGAGGAGAGCCACTCGGCATGAGTGGAGAGGGTCAGGACGCATTGGGGATCAGGCAGGCGATGGCTGCACCCCAGCGCGCTGACTCCCTGGATGAGGGGGGTTGTGCACAAAAACACCCCCACAGGATGGGTCTCCGGCGACTGAGCTCAGACCCCGGGGCGCAGGGCAGTGGGAGGTGTGGCCGTGGAGGGGCCAGCGGGCCTGCCGAGTGTCTGTGGGCGGCCACACCCGGGCTGAGCCTGATGAAGACCTTGCGTGGCCAGTGGCCCCGGCTCTGGGAGGAAGCGGTGGCCTCCAGAGCTGCCGGCCGGGCCCTGCTGAGCGTGGTCATCGTGGTGGGTTAGGCACCTGCTGGGTGCCCCAGCCCACAGCCAGCCCTGCCCTCCCCCCTGGCGTCCTTCCCCCTGAGGTCAGGCACCGTGGGAGGGCATGTGGGGGTCGGGATCAGAATGAGCCGCCTTCAGACTGTGCTCCCTGCCCTGGGGCCCCCCTGGCTCGGGGTTCGGGCTGGGAACCCCCTGCCACTTGCAGATGAATGTACTGACTTGGGGACAGAGGGCTGGACCAGCTCCGGTGGGACTGTGTGTTGGGGGCACGTCCTTTTATCAGTCTCCGAGACGAATTAAGTTATGAGCTCGGGATGGTATTTAATGCCGACCCAGTATATTCTGTATTTATGACTAGCCACCCTCCCCCGTGGCACCCAGGCCGGCCCCGCGGGCGGCCGGGTGTGCATATTTATTGTCTGTTCTGGAGGCAGATGTCTCGTCCAGAGTGCTGTAAGGTTTTAGGGTGCCTTCAATACTTTTTGAAATAAAAATGTTTCCTATACACTTGGTGTCATTCTTTACTCTGTTGGCACATCGGGCCAGTGCTGGGCAGGGGCAGTGTGCCAGGCCAGGGCACACTAAGGCCAGGGGCAAGGCCCTTTCTCATCTTGAATGACCACAGGGTGTGAAGTGGGAAGAGGAGGGATAAGGTGTGAAGTGGGCGGTGTGAAGTGGGCGAGGAGGCACAAGGTGTGAGTTCACAGCTGGCTGCCCGCCCCGCCTGCTGCTGTTGGCCTCCCTCCCCCTGTGGGCACTCCGCCCCGCCCCTCCCCCAGGCCAGCCTGATCCTCTCTGCGGTGGGTGAACCTGGACCGGGGTGGGGGTGCCCGGGGAGGCCTGAATCCTGGGGCCCAGAAGCTTCACCTGCTGGAAAGCAGGCCCTTCTGAACCGGGGAAAAGGGGCGCCTGCGCGGGGAAAGGGCGTGTTGAGGCCAGTTGGCTCTTTTCACTCTCAGCAGCTCACAATTGGGCGTCAGCCATTGCACTGAGCTCCCAGGGGTCAAGGAGGGAAAGGTGGGGAGGGGGTCCTCACCCCAGGAGGCCTCAGCATGCTGCGGGCTGTTTCAGGAACCCTCCAGGAAGGGTCTTCTGGCCTGACTCAGGCTCATGGGGTCACAATCACAGTTTGGGGGGGCGGGGGTATCCCCACCATTGCTACCACTTCCCGAACAGCAGCACTGCCCCTGGGGCCGCTGCAGGTGAGAGGCTGATGCCTCCCCAGGGTGGGGGAGCAGCAGAGGTGACAGACGTCAGGGCTGGCACGCACAGCTGCAGGTTTGGCCTACTGGGTTCGTGCAGGTGCCCCCGCTGCCAGGCTGTGAGCGGTGCTGAGAGCAGCCCCAGGGAGCTCTCACTTCACCCCCTCTATGGAGCGGGTATCGAACTCCATAAAAGACCAAATGAAGCGGGAAGGGACTTGCCCAGGTCAGCGCCAATGCCTCCCGCGCCGTGACAAGCAGCACCCGCTCCTGTCCCTGTGTCACAGGGCAGGGACCTCTCAGTGGGCCTTGTCCGCGCCCAGGCCCCCTGGACAACTAGCCTCGGGCCCTTTCCTCCGTGTGCGGCCAGCGGGGTCCAGAGCTGCGTAGCCACAGGCCGGCCTCCTCGGCTGCACACTCCCTGGGCCGGAGTCTGGAACCAGCAAGGCCATGGGGAGTGGGGGCGGGGGAAGCTTGCTGACCCCAGGGCTCAGGGAAGTCGGCATGTTCCTGCAGATCTGCTCCCTGCTCCCCACGCCACAACCAACTGGGCGAGGGGTGGGAGACGGATGACTATCCTGGGCCAGAGGCGTGGCCCCCAAATTGCCCGCCTGGGTGTCCTGCTGAGGCCTGACCAGGTGGGAAGGGCTGGGCTCAGGTGCAGAGGCTCAGCCTGCGGTTTGCTCCGGGGGCTGGGAAAGTGAGTTCCGGAGGGACCTGGGACAGACAGAGGGACCTGGGACAGAGGCGGAACCTGGACAGATGGCAGGAGGGGCTGAGCGAGCCAGTGCGGAGCATGTGGTTTATTGGGGAGGCCACGGGCGGGCGGTGGGCGGAGGCTAAGAGGCGCAGTCCTCGGGGATGGCGGCGGCGATGAGCAGCGAGGGCTCCATGGCCGGGAAGCTCTCCTCGGCGCACAGTCTCTGGGCGGGCAGCGGGGGCGCCAGGCCGCCCTGGGCCAGCGACTCCACGATGACCTCGGCCGAGCCCACCTCCAGCTCGGCGGGCGGCTGCAGCGCCACCACCACCACCTTCTCGTCCTCGATGACCAGGTTCCGGAGCTTGCGCTGCCGCGGATTGTAGTTCTTGACGCGGTCGTGGATCTCCATGTGCCTCCGCAGGTGGGCCTGGGGGAGCGGGGCTCAGGCTGGGCTGGCAGCCGGGGCGTGTGTGTGTGTGTGTGTGTGTGTGCATGTGCGTGCGCGTGTGTGTGTGTGTGTGTGTGTGTACCGGGGGACCCAGGCCTACCTGCCGGGTGAACTTGTAGCCGCACTTGGTGCACTCGAACTTCCGCACGCCCTTGTGCCGCCGCACGTGCACCCGCAGCTGCTCCACGGCTGTGAGGAGGGCCGTCGGGGAGGCGTTAGAGGGGCAGGGGCGGGGCGGGGCGGGGTCCTGCCTGAGCTGCAGGGTCTTAACCGCTGCTCGGGGCCCTGCCACCTAGTGCCTCCCGCGGTCACTGCTGCACAGGACCGGGAGCTGCCACGGCCCCCTCACCCCGCTTGAGAGAGACGAGGATTAAATGCTGCCCCCGCTCTGTTACCCCCGACCTCCATGGGAACCGGGAGATCCCCGCCAAGAGCCATGGCTGCTCGGCTCGGGGGCAGCAATGCAGACTCGGCCTCTCCCCGCCGGGGCCCCGGGCAGGGCGGGGGTACCTTTGAAGGTCTTGCCGCAGATCTGGCAGAAGTGGGGGCGGCCCTCCTGGTGGCGGCTGGCCACGTGCCGCAGCAGCGGCCCCTTCTCGGTGAAGCGCTGCTCGCAGAACTCGCAGCCGAAGGGCCTCTCGCCGGTGTGCGTGCGGTTGTGCTTGTCCAGGCTGGCTGTGGGGGCGGGGGGTCAGCGCGGGCCGCCGGGACACCCCTCGGGGACGGGAGGGTGCGGAGGCCCGCTCACCTTGGGTGCGGAAGGTCTTGCCGCAGAGGTGGCACTGGAAGGGCTTCTCGCCCGTGTGCGTGCGCAGGTGCGTGTTGAGGTTGGCCTTCTGGGTGAAGGCGTGGCTGCAGAACTCGCAGACGTAGGGCCGCTCGTTCCTGTCGGGTGGGGGCACAGATGGCTATCACCCGGGAAGGCCCCCTTCATCCACCGCAGCCGAGCCCCCGGGCCGAGCCAAGGCAACAGCCAGGCCTGAGCCGGCTGCCTGCGCCACGCCGGAGGGGCCAGCCAGGTGGGCGGAGGGCCCGGGCAGTGCCAGCAAGGGCACCCGATCCTGCCCAGGGGGGTACAGAGCCTCTTAGCCTGGAACCCCTCCCCCTCTCCGCCTGGCAAACTCGCTCGGCCCCTGATGCCCCTGCAGGCGCCTCTCAGGGTGGAGGGCACCGTGACCCGGGCCAGCCCACCTGTGCTTGGCTTTGGTGTGCATCTGCAGGCCGTTCCGGCTCGAGGCCCGGTGCCCGCACTCCTCGCACACGAACAGCTTCTCTCCGCGGTGCTTGAAAGCCTCGTGCAGCTGCAGTTCTGTCCGGGACAGGAAGCACTTGGCGCAGGTGGGGCACTGCAGGGCCGAAGGGGCCGGACACAGGGAGCAGGGTGAGGGCAGGGTGGGGCTACCCAGGAGCCCGCACCCCCGGACACCCCGCACGGCAGAGACCGCACAGCCGCCCCTGGGGCAGCTCCAGGCCCAGCGTCTGAGCACCGGGCACTCACAGCGTGGGGCTTGGGGGCGCCGTGCAGCCTGATCATGTGGCTCTGCAAGTCCTTCTTCTGCATGAACTGCTGGGAGCAGGAGGAGCACTGCAGGACAGCAAGGCACCTGAGGCCGCCGCACCCGGCCACCAGAGGGCAGGGCACCCCACGCGGCCACCCTGGGCGGTGGGGGGTCAGGGGGCAGGGCACCCCAACCCGGCCACCCTGGGCGGTGAGGGGTCAGAGGGCAGGGCACCCCAACCCGGCCACCCTGGGCGGTGAGGGGTCAGAGGGCAGGGCACCCCAACCCGACCACCCTGGGCGGTGGGGGGACAGGGCAGGGCCCAGCCGGAGACACCGGAAGGCCCCTTGACCTGGGTGACGCCCACGCCGGAAGGCGCCCCATGTCATTCCCACAGGGGTGCTGAGCCCGCCCTCTATGG
The DNA here is from genome assembly GCA_963924515.1 of Vespertilio murinus. Taxonomy (NCBI): domain Eukaryota; kingdom Metazoa; phylum Chordata; class Mammalia; order Chiroptera; family Vespertilionidae; genus Vespertilio; species Vespertilio murinus. The sequence goes on along the minus strand of OZ004706.1, from coordinate 2,335,482 downwards.
AGAGAAACCAGGGCCCAAAAGGACCAGTGCCCAGCCTGAAGGGGGGGGCACTAGAGGGCAGGGAAGGCGGGGCTCCCTGAACCCGCAAGGGGGAGGCACCCAGCGGGAGGGCCCCGGGGACAGGCGAGCCTGACCTTGTAGGGCATCTCCCCAGTGTGGGTCACCATGTGCACCCGCAGCTCCATCCTCCGGCGGAAGGTCTCCTGGCACACGGAGCACGTGAAGACCTGGCGGGGTGAGGGCAAGCGGGGCGGCATCAGCGGCCTCTGCCCGGGCTTCCGCTCGCTGCTGGGGGAGCTGCCCGAGGAGGGGCCGCTGGGGCGGAGGGGGACACGCAATCTGCCCCCCGAGCCTGCCTGTGCAGCCCCCACCGGCCCTCAGGCCCGGCGGCCCTGCCTGCAGCCGGTGGCCCCGGCACCAGGCCTTGGGGAAGGCAAGGGCAGGATGTGGCTGCCACCCCCTGGCCTGCCCGGGGGTGAGGGGGTGGCAGGCAGCCCCCACCCAGGCACCCCTTCTCCAAAGCCCAGGGGCCTGGCAGGCAAACCCCACATGCCTCCTGGGCTGTCCCTTCCACTCCTGGGACCTGTGTCCCACCTGGATACCAGGCAGCCAACCTGACGGCATCCAGGAACCCCGCGGTCTCGCGCTGACCACCCCTCCGAGGGCCCGCGGCACCGGGCCGCACGCACCTGCTCTGAGCGGTTCATACAATTCCGGGCTTCGTGCTCCAGGAGGTTCTCCTTCCGGAAGTAGCACTTCCCACATTTGGGGCACTCGAAGGGCTTCTCCCCAGTGTGTTTCCTGCCAGAAGCCATAGAGGGCGTGGGGCTGAGCCACTTCCCGCCTCACCCTCGCCGAGGGCCCCTCTGGCTCTCACCACGCGGCTGGTGAACCTGCAGGCGGAGGGGACCCTCCCTCCCTCCCAGCTCTGAGGGCGGAAACCATCTCTGGGTCCAGATTCCCTGGAGGAACCACTCAGTCTGCCCGAACTTGTGTGGCCTCCACCTTCAAAACTGTGGCCAGAGCTGCCCGCTGCACCTCCCCTCCGGCAGCCCCTAGTGGGGCCACACAGGGCCCTGGGCCTGGCCTGAGCCTCCTGTCTGCGCCCCACAGCAGCCCGGGCCCCCCAGAGCCCGAGCCCCCCAGCAGCCTGGGCCCCCCAGCAGCCTGCGCCCCACAGCAGCCTGGGCCCACAGCAGCCCGGAGCCCACAGCAGCCTGGGTCCCCAGCACCCTGAGCCCACAGCAGCCTGGGTCCCCAGCACCCTGAGCCCACAGCAGCCTCCTGGACCCCACAGCAGCCTCCTGGCACTTTACACGCTGGCCGTCAGAGGAGCCGTAGGAGGCAGCTCTCAGCGCCGCTTTGCTCAGGATCTCCAATGCCTCGTACTTCCTGAGAAGAGGCCTGGGGTACAGCTGCCATGCCCCCACCTTGCTGGCCTCCCTCCCCACCCCAGGCCCTGCTCTGGCTCTCCTCTCGGCCTGAGCTCTCCCCAGCTTCCGCTAGTGACCTGCCGCGCCTGCGCGGAGCCTGCTCACATGGTCCTTCCAGCTACAGCTGACCCGCCCGGAGCTCCCAGGCCTGGCCCGCTGTCCTGTCTTCTGTGGGGCTTCCCCGTCCACTGGGGAAGGGGCTTGTCTGGGGGACGGCAGTCTGGGCTGCCCCAGGGGAAGGCCAGGTCCCCAGGCGTCTCCGCTTTGTCCACTGAGGGTCCAAGCACCCGGGACAGTCTCGTCGGCTACTGGCAGGCAACCACTCACCCCGGCACCCGCAGCTCTTGCAACCTGCCCGCTCCTCTCGTCCTCTGCCACCCAGGCTGTCCTCGTCCCCACTCGAGGACCTCAGGCCATCACCCCTGCAGCCCAGGGGCATGGCACAGTGCGGACGTGGGGGAGTGGCCAGGCAGATGCGGTCACCCCAGGGTGCCTCCCACACTGGACCTCCCCCAAGACTGCACTGGCGGCAGCCGCCCCAAAGCAGGGCGGTGGGCAGGTCCTCCCCCCTCCCGCCTCCCACTCTGCTGGCCGCCGGTGGCTTCCCGGTGTCATGTGAGACAGCCCGTGGGGCCCGATGTGGCCAGCAATCGCACCGGGCGGACCAGCGAGGCCGTGGGCTGGAGGCTGTTGCCTCGGTGCCATCCCTGGAGCACCTGGCGCAGCGCCCTCCGGGAGAAGCCCCTGCGGCGCTGAGGGACCGCCATCGGTTCACGGTCGCACTTCTGCTTTCCATTACAACAGCTGCTGTGGCACTCGCTTTCCTCTGGACAGGACAGCTCTGGCCACACGCTCTCTGAGCTCTCTCATGCTCCACTGCCTCCGGGGCTGGTTTCCCCAGCACTGCGGGCAGCACCCATCCTGCCAGACACCTCCTGGCCCAAAGCCCACAGTCAGGCTCCAGAAACACCTAATGTGTGTCCTCGGGGCTTTCCCCATCCCCTCTGCAGAAGCCAGCTGGAGGTCAAGGTTCACAGTGGGCGGAGCTGCTGACAGAGGCACACGAACCCTCTCCAGCCAGAGGGCCCGTGGTAGGACGGATCCGACCCCAGGCCAGGCTCTCACTCCCTCATTCGGTGGGTCTGAGCCGAGCCCCTGGCCCTGCATGGCCCAGCAGTGGCGAGCACAGGCGGGAAAAGCAAACAGAAACACGGAGCGTTTACCTGTTGTGGACTTTGAGGTAATATTTGCTGAGGAACTTTTTATGGCAGGTGGGGCACTCGACCGGCGCCGCTGTCCCTTTTCTGCTGGCGGGGGGCTCGGCGGCCGGGGCGCCCGCGCTCAGGGCTGGCTCGGCAGGGCAGGGCTTTCTGAGCGCGTTGGATTTCCTCCTGGTCAGCACAGTCTCTGTCTCGGAAACACATGCGCCATCCCCGTCATCCTCCACTTGAACCACCACTTCCCACTAGAGAAGAGGCAGGAGGAGGAGGCGTGTCACCCAGCTAATCAGCGGGGCCCCTGGGTGGATGCAGCCAGCTCCATCCCAAGGCCCACCCGGGCCACCCCCAGACCGGCCCCCGGCCTGTGACTCTTCCCGTTGGGGCCCACGGATGGACAGCACCAGAATCTTGCCCTCGAGGCAGGGGCGCCATTGTGGGGAACCGGAAGTGGCTGGGTTTTACTGCCCTGGGGAAACACCCGCTACCCTGATGCTGCCCACTCCACCCAAGAAGCCGGCAACCACGGGCAGCTGAGGCTGCAGGGCAAAGCCAGCTTCCTGTGCTTGGCAAAAGCCTGTTTGAAGCCCCCATAACAGAGATTTTACCTTGTGGCCCAGCTTAGGCCAGAAAAGGGCCCATCTCTTCCCCCTGCACCCACCTCCCCGCTTCCCAGCACCCTGCATTCAGTACCTCGTTGCTCCTGCCCTGCAGCTGGGCACCGGGAGCCTCCAAGGGCCTGGGGGGCGCTTTGCAGTCCTCGGGCTCCTTGTCCTCCGGGGGACAGAGCTTCAGGGCCGGCTGGAGCTTCCCACGCAGGGGTGGCGGGCTCTCGGTCAGAGCAGGGAGCCCAGGCTGCGCCCTGGGAGGGCTGGTGCTGCCGCCGGGCTCCTGGTCCCCGGGGACTCGACCCACAGCCCTCGAAGCTTCCTCTTCCTCCATGCCTGCCAGCTCCTCGGGGCGACTGCTCACACCCCGGGGGGCAGGTTCCTGGAGCCCACTCTGGCCGCCTGGTGCCTGTCCCGCCGAGGTCTTGGGGTCGAAGCTCTGGCACAGTTCCACAGCCTCCGGCACACACAGCTCCCTGGCCGCCAGGAGCACCTGGTCCCGGTTCCCCGACGTGAGGGCGAGGTGGCCCGTGTAGAAGAAGTCCAGCAAGAGGCCGAAGATCTCCGCGAAGCCGGCGGGGAGGACCACGCTGCCCCCGGAGCCAACCCCATAGAGGCTCTCGAAGAAGTGGCTGCAGCAAGCCAGGACGCTCCAGTGGGCCTTGAACACCAGGTCGCCCACGGCCAGGGTGGCGTCGCAGTACTGGCCCTTCGCCCGCTGCCTGTTGAGCTCCTGCAGGACCCGCACGCTGTGCTGGATGAAGGAGCCATCCATGATCCGTCTGCAGGGGAGGAAGGCAGAAGTGACACCGTGGCCAGCACGTGGGGGTAAAAGAGAGAAAGCCCTTGCATTTGCGAAGTGGGCGGGGGAGGTGGCTTCTAACTCAGAGTCACATTTAGCACCGAGAAAGCTCAGATCGAGACCAGAGCGTGCATGCAGAGGCAGGAAGAGACTGAAAGCTTCCCGGGGGCTTCCCCGGGGAGCAGCCCACATTCGGGTCGGCCAGAGAGTGGGTGGCGGGGCGCAAGGGGGTGGCGGGGGGACGAGGCATGGCTTGGTGGGACACAAGGGGTGCTGCTGGCAGGGATTGAAGTTTGAGGAAAGGAGCAGCGGATCGGCACGAACTGATCGGCCTGGCACCACGAGAGGACCCGTAGCAGCGGAGGGCGGCGGCTGCACACGGGGGAGCGAAGCCCAAGCCGCTCCCATGGCTCCCGAGCGGCCCTTCCCTCTCGCCCGCGCCCCGCCCTCCTCACCCGGGCCGGTCCTCCCTGCGCCGGCCCCGCCGATTCCAGACGCGTGCACCCCACAGCCCCTCCCGCCAACTGCCCGGGCCCTGCGCGCCCGGCCCACACCACGGAGCGGAGACGCCGCCGTCGGCCCCGCCGGACGTGACGTCATGGCGCGCCCGCCCGGGGGGAACTCCTGACAGGCGCAGGGTTTTAGCGCTCGCATTGGGGGCGGGGCCACGGAGAAGGCGACCAATGAGATGAGAAAGGGAAGTGGGGGCGGGTCCAGACACTGGACTTCCGTTTTGGGCCGCCTCCCAGAGCTGCCTAGCAACGCCAAGCCGGCTGCGGGGTTCTCCTCCGGTTCTGGCCGAGTCCTGAGGTTCCGGCTGCGGTTTGCCCGCCGCTGCGCTCTCAGGCGTGAAGAGGTAGCGCCCCACGCTCGCCCAGCCTGAAGCGCAACCAAGTGTGTGTGTGTTTTTTAAATCCTCACCCGAGGATATATTTAATGGTTTCTGCCTCCCTTAGGCGCCCAGAACAGGGTTGGAACCCGCAACCTCTCGGTGCACAGGACGCCATCCAACCAGCCTCGCCTCTGGGCCACGGCACACGCCCCTCTATTGGTAGCCCAGGCGCCGCCCCGGACACTCTGGCCGGCCGGAGCCTCTGAGGTGGCGGCGGAAGGTCAGGACCGCCGGCAGAGGGCGCCCGCCGCTCCCAGGCCGCTCCTTTCCGAAGCTCCAGGAGCCGCGGGGTGGGGCCATGAGATCTCGCGAGATTCTCGCGCCGCCAGCGCCGGGGACCAGCATGGCGGACACCCTGCAGCCGCAGAAGCGGGGGCCCTTCCGCTCCACGTGGGCGCGATGCCGCAAGGCCCGGCCCCAGCTCATCCTCAGCCGCCGGCCCCGCCGCCGGCTCCGGCTCCTGCGCTGGGGCGGCCGGCGGCTCCTGCGGCGGCGGCTGCTGCAGGCCCAGGCGGCCGGCGCGGACTGGCGGGAGGGCGGCTGGCTGGCGTCGCGCTCGGCGGCCGCCCCGAGGCCCAAGACCGCGGTGCCCAGCCCGGCCCCTAAGCCGGCCCCCAGCCCGACCTCCAGCCGGGCCTCCAGCCCCACCTCGGACGAGGACACCGCCCCGAGTGGCCCCGCGAAGCTCCCCATCCCGCCGCTGCGGCCGGCCGGCCCGGGCCGCGTGTTGCTGCTGCTGCCGCGGGAGCAGGTGAGTCGAGGGGGCGGGCGGAGCGCCCGGCGGGCGGAGCACCCGGCGGGCGGACACGCAGCCCGGGGGTGGCGGGCCGGGCAGACCGTGGCCCCGCTTCGGGAGTCGAGAGAGCCCTGCAGGCGGAGGTGCTGAGCAGAGGTGAGAAGGGCTCTGCTTTGGGAGATGTCTTCAGAGCTGAGAGGGACTTGAATGGCGATGGTTCGTTCCGAGTGTCTTGGTTGTATGAACTTTGTAACACTCGCAGCTCACCTGGAGTCGTCGCCGAGATCGCTGTGAATGGGGAGAGGAAGAAACGGATGGTTAGCTTAGGTAACTTCCCGAGAGGAACACGGTAGTAGGGTCCGAGGCCCCGCAGCCTGATGGCAGGGTCCCTGCTATTCGCTGGGACTCTGGTCTGCGAGGCCCCGCTCCAGTGCAGGAGGGAAATAAAACCTACAACGCAAAAAACAAAAAAGCAACCTTACAAACGCAGAACCTTGGCAGGCAGGGAGCCATGAGGACCGCAGGGCTGGGCTGGGCTCGTGGGACCCCCTTGTTTTCCACGTGTTCCTGTTCCCCAGCTGTCTGTAGCCACCGTGGGATGCAGTCTTAGGTCAAAAACATGAAGGACCTGCAAGTCACCCACTACAGTGCCTCCTGTTACTTAGAAACCTGCCACCTCTCGATACGGGACTAGCAGTGAAGGCTTTAGGAAATTCGGTCTTCAGAAACAGAATCCATAACGTTCTTTCTTTTCTTGTCTCCTTTCCCTGCTAGGTTTTCACCTTCAGCGGGACCTGTCGCGTGACCTGCCTTTACGGCCAGGTGCAGGTGTCTGGGTTTACCATCAGCCAAGGCCAGCCTTCCCAAGACGTCTTCTCCACCTACACCCACTCCCGCCTGGCGCTCAGCTCGGTCCATTACTCGGCGCCGGAGAAAAGCAAGAAGGAGATGAAGAGAGAAGCCCGGACTTTGCTCAGAGCTCACCTGAACCGGGGTAATGAGAAGACCTAATGGGGTCACCTGCTGAGGGTGTGCCGCGATGAGGCTAATAACGTTTACACGTGTACTAGGGCCTAGAAATGACCCCCTTTACTAGATGTAATACTGACTTAAACCCTCTCCGCCCTGGGCAGGCGGCTCAGTGTGTTGGATCAGCATCCTTTATACCAGTGGTTGGCAAACCGAGGCTCGCGAGCTACGGTTTGCCGCTCTGTTGACTAATGAGTTTGCCGACCACTGGTTTATACCAAAGGATTGGGGGGCGGGGGGTGTCCATTCCTGGTCAGGGCACATACTATCGATGTTGGTTTTTCTCTCCCTCCTTCTCTCTTCCTTTTCGTCCCTCTCTAAACAGCCTAGCTGGTTTTGCTCAGTGGTTAGAGCATCACCCCCCCAACCCCCCCCTACCCATCCTGAAATGTCTCGGGCTCCATTCTGGTCCAGGGCACACGCCACTGTTGCAGGCTTGATCCCTAGGCAGGTCCAGGAAGCAACCAACGGATGTGTCTCTCTCACGTCCATATTCCCCCTTCCCTCTGCTTCCTTCTCTCTCTAAAAATCAATGGAAAGACTATCATCACTAAAAATAAGCCCTAGCCAAAGTCCCGAGAGTGACTTTTGCCATGTTGCTTTCATCGTTTCACAGAGGAGAGAGGTTTCCCAAGGCCACACAGCTAGTGGCTATCAAACCTGCACTGACTTCTCAGCCCAGGTGTGTTCCAGTTATGCAGTACGGCCCCTAAAAAAGGCTCTCAAACGTGGCGTCTCCCCTCCGAAAGCCCCCAGCTTAGTGGAGGAAGTGCGGTCCTGAGGGCGTGGGGCGGCGCTGGTGAGGCAGCGGAACTCTCTTGCAGATGACAGGTGCTGGGTGATGAAGAACTTCTCTCCGCTGTGCTCCGTTGTGCTGCTGGAAACCCTGAGGAGCGCCACCGTGCGCTTCATCACCAGCCACCCGGGCCTGTCCCACGTGTTCGAACAAGAGGTAAAGCCGGTCCACTCACAGTTTGTGAACGACTTTCCCCAAGCAGTCCTCTCACACGCCTGTGCAGGGCGCTCCCCATGGGCTGTGGTGGGTGTGCTCAGTACAGACAGTCACTGGAAAGGTGCCCCCCCCCCCCCCCTTAGTTCCATTCCCCAGCAGAAGCCTTCGTTTTATACTGTAGTCGGTGAAGTGCTTTTTGGAATTAAAAAAAAAAAAAATGGTTATCTTGTATCTTGACTTATCAGCATGGGACAGTGTAAGTTTTCTTATAGCTGTGAAGGAGTAATTTTGGTGTACTTACACCTTCTCCCGCTCTCTTTTCTCACCTGTATTTTGCTGGTCCGTTGATAATTTCCTAAGATCTAGTGTGTACTTTAATTGCCTCCCACGAGCCAATAAGTTGAATTTAACCCAGCCGTGGGCAAACTACGGCCCATTCAGCTGTTCTATCCAGCCCACTGAGCCGAAAGAGCGGAGGGTTCTCTTGCTCTCCCCTCCGTTCCTTCACCAGCAGCCCGAGATGAGAGTGCCAACATGGTCAGGCTGCTTTTGTTCCGACCCTCCAGTCCAGTGTAAGAACCCATTTGCCCAACCTGATCTAACCATAAGATTGTTGGACAGACGATGGTGAGGAAGAACCAAGGACTAACAGTCCTTTGGGCTAAATGCCGGGTGCCTGGAGTTTCTATTAACTCAGACTGGGCGACCTCAGGAGCGGGTGTAGACGTGTGCACCTTGAGGTGCCATTAGATGGGAGTCTGGACTCCGGAAAAGCGGTTGGAAATGTACATTTGGAGCTGTGAGCAGAAGAGGGTTCAAAGGCCTCAGCACCGGGGGAGCTGACAGAGAAACGGGAAGGTTCCGGGTCCAAGCCTGAGGCTCTCCCAAGAACCGGGCTCCACGAGAGCGAGACCATGGTCCTTGGTGTCAGGACTGAAGGCCCGCTCCCTCGCTTTCTGGAACCCAGAGATGCTGATAGCAAGCCTAGGGCCAGGCGGGCTCTCCTGCCTTTTGTGACGCCCTTTCCTTGTGATCGAGGGCTGGTCTCTCCCGTGATCCCCTTCCGCACAGTGACGTGCACCATCCACTCCCCAGCTGCCTCCGTGGGGTGGCTCCCTTTCCTCGGGGGGCTTTCCCGCAGTTTCCTGGTGCTTCTGGGTGCCACCGGGCTTCCTGGACCCGCCTTCCGTGCCCTTTCCGCTCTGTCTGCGTATATGCTGTCTGTTGGCCTTGTGGGTATTGCCTTGACTTCATTCAGATACCCAGCGGGCTCTAGGCCTGCGGCCTCCAGTTCCCTCTTCCTTTGGCAATCCCTCTCTCATGTGTTCTTCCTCCTGGGCGTGTCCTCGGGGCAGTAAGCATGAGCAGTGGGAACAGGCGAGGTGCTTTAGGAGGAGAGCTGGCAGGGGCTGGTTTGGGGTTGGGAAGAGGGAGGATCCATTTATCTTCAGCTCACAGCTGCATGAGGCTTATTAATTCAGAACTGAGGGGAAGATTGCCTTTGGTTTCACCTTTTCTAAAAGCTGACGTTGTTAATTCCAGAGGCCAACGTTCCAGATTAACGCCGAGTATTTCGCCATGCGGTCGGTGGGCATTAGGAAAGAGAAGAAGAAAAATGGCCTCCAGTTAACCGAGAGCGTCCTTTCCGCCCTGGAGGAGCTGGTCAGCGTGGCTTGCGGTGAGTGAGACGTCACTAAGGCTGAGCGCTCCCGCCAGAGCCCCGGGTCCCGGGTGAGGGCCCCGGGAGAGGCTGACTCGGGGCCGTGTTTGTCTCCCCTCCAGAGGAAGCGGACGGCTGCCCCATCATCCTGGTCTGTGGCTCTCAGGACGTTGGAAAGTCCACATTTAACCGGTACCTGATTAACCAGCTGCTGAACAGGTAAGCGTGTTCCTGTTTGGACAGGTTGCTCGAATTGGGGCACGAAGGTGGAGTTTGGATTTAGGAAACTGGCCGGGATGCCTCTGGGCTTCTCAGAAGAGTTTTTACAACTCTGTGCCCAGCAGCTCGGCTAAGCGATGGCTCGGTGCTGACCTGCCTGTCAGCGCGCTTTGGGGAGGGCCACTTGGTCTCAGCGTCTGTATTTGTCCACATGGAGATTCAGAGTAGGTCAGCTCCGGTGTCTTACAGGTAATGTTTTAGGGAAGATGACCATGTACCATATCATGGACAGACACTGTGACCCATCACATGTCCTCTTTGGGCATTGTACATGGATTGAGCCTGCCTACGGGAGTCAAACCATCCTATCTAATATAACAGTGTAACGACCAGAACGACCGACCGACCAGTCGCTATGAGGTGCATTGACCACCTCTCAGCCTCTCCCCCGGCCCGCAGGCTCTGATCCCCGATGGCGAAGGGGGTCACGGGGAACCAGGGTGGATGAAGGCAGTGGGCGGGACTGGGCACTGGTGGGCAGAGGAAGACAGCCCTGATGCAGGCCAGGCCTGGGCACCTACTCATGCACGATTTTGTGCACTGGGCCTCTAATAGAGCACATAAAATCCTTATAACCTGCCCTATCCTTTCACACAGTAAAGCTAGTTAAGACTTCCTTTTGAATTTCCAGTATTTCCTGCGTTGACTATTTGGAATGTGATCTGGGACAGACAGAATTTACTCCTCCGGGCTGTATTTCTCTACTTAATATCACAGAACCACTTCTGGGTATGTATTGTAGATTCCTAAATGTTCTATAAGATGTGAGAGTAATGATACTTAACCATAAAGTCAAAGAATATGAAAGTATAAAATATAAACGTGAGCATACCCCTCCAAACTCATGGTCTTCCCATAACTGTTTGTCCAGCCTCCAAAAATTAAAAAATAAACCATGACGCTTTGTGGGGTTCTATTTTAGTAAACGGACCTACTGTCCATTTTGTTATATGTAAGTTAGAAACGCAGTTTCTTTTAATACTGACGTCTTATTTAACCCTACTTAACGATCTAAACCAGGAAATTAACATTGATACAATGCCATTAATTAACCTATAGATTTTATTCAAAATTAACAAGTTACCCACTAATATCCTTTGTCTGGTTCAGAATCCAAACCAGAATTCCACCTTGTTTATTTTTTTTTCTTATTATTTAAAAAATATATATCTATTGATTTTAGAGAGGAAGGGAGGGATAGAGAGAGAGAAACATCAGTGATGAGAATCATAGATTGGCCTCCTGCATGCCTCCTACTGGGGATCAAGCCCACAACCTGGGCATGTGCCCTTGGCCAGAATCAAACCTGGGACCCTTCAGTCCGCAGGACGACGCTCTATCCACTGAGCCAAACCAGCTAGAGCTGTTTTTATTACTTTTTCAAGGATTTTTTTGAAAAAGGGGGAGGGAGAGAGAGACATCTTTGTGAGAGAGACACATTCATTGGTTGCCTTCTGTGCTCGCCCTGACCAGGGCTGGGGATAGAACCTACAGCCCCAGACATGTGCCCTGGACTAGGAATCGAACATGAGACCCTTTGGTGCTTGAGCCGCCATTCTCACCAATGAGGAACTCTGGCCAGGGCATGGATTCATTGCTGTTACCTGTCTTCTTAGGCCCACCTTTCACCCACCAGAGGACACCACAGAAAATGGTGTATTTTGGGAGATCTACTTGTAAAGACAACTATGAGAATTACATCGAGATCATCAAGTACGTGTTCAGCTCCTACAAGAGAGAGTCCCCGCTCATCGTCAACACGATGGGCTGGGTGACAGGTAAGGCCCCGAGGCCCACGGGGCAGGGAAGGACTCGTGGGAGCCAGCTCCCGGCCCAGACCTGCGGCCGGAGCCAGTTTTGGGGAGATCCTCGGCGGAGCGTGGCCTCGCAGTGACAGGGCGTGGTCCCGGGGCGCCGACGCCCACGTCCTCTCCTTCCCGCAGACCAGGGCCTCCTGCTCCTCGTCGATCTGATCCGCTTGCTGTCCCCCAGCCACGTGGTTCAGTTCAGCTCCAGCCGGAGCAGATTCATGCCGAAACTCACCCCCAGCTACGTGGACGACATGGACGGCTTGTACACAAAGAGCAAGGCCAAGGTCAGGGACCGAGGCTTCTACCTGCCAGAGTTTGCGGACGGCGTGGAATTCGGTGACGAGGAAAAGGAGAGCCCGGCGGCCTTTTCCGGACACAAGCTGATGTGCGTCCAGTCGGACTTTGCGTTTAGGAAAACGCCCAGGAATCGGTAAGGAAACCGTGGTGGCCGGAGAATTCCATTTTCTGCAGTTTAATATGCCTTCTCCCCTCGGTTCCTTCAGAGGGGCAGTCCTGTGTCACTCTCCGTCTCCAGCGCAGGTGGCAGTGGGGGGGAAGCAGTCAGGCGTTTTCCCGTGGGATTGTCCATAGGGGGCTCCTGTAGGGGAGTCCCCGCTCCGAGTCCCAGGGCCTAGAGAAAGTCAGGGCTGGGGTTCCCAGGTGCAGATGGATCTACGTAATGACAAGTGAGGGGTGGGCCTGTGGGGGCGATGCTCACCTCCTGCTTGCTTTTCAGAGAGTCGCATAACAGAGTCCTTCGGGACTTGGCCTTGTTGGGCTACCTGGGCCAGCTGCACCCCCCCGCGCCAAAACCGCTTCTCCCGCTGCACAGCCTGACCCCCTACCAGGTACTAGCTGGCGGGGGGGGGGGGGGGGGGGACCTGTGGGCGGTGCTCCTCTGTCCGCTCTATAGGGATTTGGGGACAGGGGGTGGCAGGGGGTGGAGAGGGAGGACCCGGGAGGACATCAGACATAGCTCCTCGTAACCCTCAGCTCCGGCCCGCGGGCGGCTCGGGAACTCCATTCTGCAGATGGGAGCTGAGGATCCAGCGGCAGAGCGGGCGTCAGGCTGGGCCGTCCTGGGCACGGCTCCGGGTCCGGGCCAGTGGGCATGTCCTGCCTGACCCCAGAGGCGGCCCTGGCTTGAACCCGGGCGGTCTGGTTCCAGCTCTCCCACCTGCGAGCTGTGTGACTCTTGTTGATAGAGCACAGGCAGTACCCGCCCGGGAGGGTGGTTGTGTGGATCCCACGGAGCGCAGTGGTGCCCGGCCCCCAGGGGGCACTCTTAAAGCCTTGCACGTTACTGTTAGATTCCAGCACCAGAGTGTGAGGATCTTGGGATCCAGAGTTATTTGGAGAGAAACCACCTGAACGCTAGGATTCTGGGTGACAGGCAGCGCTTCCTCTGCTGTGCTGTGTCCTCCTTCACTCACATCGGCTGTGGTAATCCCCGTTTACAGACGATGGCACGGAGGCCAGGGACATTGAGTCAGCTGGCCCTGAGGGGCACAGTACAGGTTCGGGCTGCACTGCAGGCCAGAGCGCTCGCCCTCCGCTGGGTGCCCCGTCCCGTGTTGAGCCCTCCCTGTGCTGAGCTCGTTACCAGGAATGGCCTGGTGCCAAGGCTGAGGCCTCTCAGACCTGCCCAGCTGGCACACGCCTCAGCCCTACAGTGAGATTGGCCAGGCCTCAGCCCCGCCCTGAGCCTGAGGCAGTTCGCTCCCAGGAGCTCCGCTGTCTTGGAGAAGCTGTAAAACCCTATTTGGAATTTACTGCCAGTGACCTAGCCCGTCTTCTTTTTACTTCAAATTTGTTCTGACACCTAAATAACGTGTGTACCAAAACACTTCTCCTTTAAGAAGTTGAAATTACCCAGAAAGTCACATTAAAGGTGGTTCTTTGTCTTGTGCTCCAGGCATGTGACACATGTTTGTTTGTTTTTTTAATAGATATTTTATTGACTTTTTACGAGAGCGAGGGAGAGAGAGTTAGAAACATGGGTGGGAGAGAAACATCGGTCAGCTGCCTCCTGCACACCCCCCACTGGGGATGTGCCCGCAACCAAGGCACATGCCCTTGGCCGGAATCGAACCTGGGATCCTTCAGTCCACAGGCTGACGCTCTATCCACTGAGCCAACCGGTTAGGGCAGACGTGGGCAAACTACAGCTTGCGGGCCGGATCCGGCCCGTTCCGCTCTTCTATCCGGCCTGTGCAGAGCTGAAAGAGCGGGCTGTACCCTTTTATGTAATGATATTTACTTAAAATTTATATTAGTTCACACAAACACTCCATTCATGCTTTTGTTCCGGCCCTCCGGTCCAGTTTAAGAACCCATTGTGGCCCTCCAGTCAAAAAGTTTGCCCACCCCTGGGTTAGGGCATGACACATGTTCTAATTCAGTGTGCTGCATTAGGGAGTGAACGGCGGCTCCTCACCGCGTGGGTTGTGGCTTTCTTACATTAGAGGCCTCCGGGCCGGGTCTCCACCGTCTCCCACGGCTGTGGAGCTCTGCGGACCGTGTCTGCTGTGTCTCTTTCATTTAAAAAAAAATATACTTTATTGATTTTTTACAGAGAGGAAGAGAGAGGAACAGAGTTAGAAACATCAATGAGAGAGAATGATCGATCAGCTGCCTCTTGCACACCCTCTACTGGGGATGTGCCTGCAACCAAGGCACATGCCCTTGACCGGAATCAAACCCAGGACCTCTCAGTCCGCAGGTCAATGCTGTATCCACCGAGCCACACCGGTCTCGGCTGCTGTCTCTTTAAACAGGAAAGTCCCAGGCGTTGGTGTAGAGTTCTAGCAAGTGTGGCTGGCGCCCAGGTCTTGGCGTCGAGCTCTCAGGCTCCTTGGTAAAGCAGGAACCGAGCAGATGCTGCTGGGGTTTCCTTAGTTTTAGAGACTTTTCGGCAGGTGGTTCGGCAGACATAACTTCAGAGAGCTGGCCAGTCAGCTGACACAAAGGAACATCGTTTCTCAGGATTAATGGGGGGAGGTGGGGGCGGCAAAGGAAGGGGGTCAGGTATACGGTGACGGAGGAAGAGGGGAGGCGGGTGCTGAACACACAGTGCACTAGATGACTATTGTGGAAGTGTACGCTTAAAGCCTACAGGAGTTGTTAGCCCGTGTCACAGAATGTAATAAGGAAAAGGAGCTCACGGGGAGGCGCCCGTTGCTTTGCAGGTCCCTTTCAGTGCCGTGGCCCTCCGGGTCATTCACTCTGACGTCGCCCCGACCCACGTCCTGTACGCGGTGAACGCCAGCTGGGTGGGCCTCTGCAGGATCCTGGACGAGGTGGGAGGACACGCAGAGGGGCCCGTCCTGCTCACGCAGACTCCCGTCTGCGATTGCGTGGGCTTCGGTGAGTGAAGGGAGGCGTCTGTAACCTCTGAGCCTGGGCCGCCCCGGCAGCCATAGGTGACCGTCTGCCTCGGGCTCTCGCCTCCATGGCCAGAGAGCTGCTCGGGCTCCCACACCGCGTCCCACACCGGCGGGACGCAGGTCTTCCTCTGCTCTCCACCGGCCCCGCCCGTCCCGGACCCCGCTGCCCGGTGCCGCCTCTCCCGGCGTGTTCTCTGGAGGCCGCTCGCCCGCCTCGGGGCTCTCAGTCCATCTCCTGCCGACTCCCCACAGGGTTCTGAGCCCATGTCCCCATGCACTTGCTCTGCTGGGGTCTCTCATGGCGTCCACGTCCAAAGCTGAGGTCCACAGGCCTGAGGTTCTCCCGGGTCCTCCCTCTCCACCCCCTGCCACCTCCTGTCCCCAAGTTCCTTCAGCGGTCCTTCAAGATTCACGCTGGTGTTTGGGCCGACCCCTGGGTCCTCCGCCTCGTTCTCCACACCCTCTCTCCCCCACGCCAGGTCAGGCGGCTCCTCCGTGTCACGTCCTCCGTGCCGTGTTGGAGCCCTAGCTTAGAAGCTGCCTGCAGTGGGTGTGGGGGGCCGGCGCCTGGCAGAGGGTGACGGTGTGTGCTCTGGATTTCCAGGGATCTGCAGGGGGATCGACATGGAGAAGCGGCTCTACCACATCCTCACGCCGGTGCCCCCGGAAGAGCTGAGAAATGTGAACTGTCTGCTGGTTGGAGCCATTTCCATCCCGCAGTGTGTCCTCAAGAGCCAGGTGAGCGAGGCTCCGGGACGCCCAGGAGGGAGCGGCTGTGTCCGCGGCGGAGTGGGCACCTGAAACGGCAGGAGCCGGGCCGGGTGCTGTTGGGGACGGACACTAGTTGTAGGGGCTGAGGGAAGCCAGGGGGGAGCCGTCCCGTTCCCAGGCTGAGGCCCATGTCCAGGTGCAGCCCTGGGAAGGTCATGGTGGCCAAGGGCACCTGTGTGGCCCCAGCCAGACTGCAGGGCCTGTGGGCGGCCTGGCTGCTCCCTTCTCACCTGGTGTTTGAGATGAAAACACCCACACGTCCCACTCGCTCGTGGATGTGCTTGTGGAGTTGACTAGACCAGTGGTCGGCAAACTGCGGCTCACAAGCCACATGTGGCTCTTTGGCCCCTTGAGTGTGGCTCTTCCACAAAATATCTGTGCAATTGAAACATGGAGTGATTAAAATGTGGCCCTCGCGCAGAAGTTGGTTTTCAGCTCTCACAAGAAATTTCGATCGCACTGCTGATACTTGGCTCATTGACTAGTGAGTTTGCCGACCACTGGACTAGACAGACAGGCCGTCACCTGGCCCCTGGCCAGTGCTTCCGGGCCTTTGGGGGGAGCTCGGAAGGGGAGGGCTCACTCAGACTCCACGGCGTCTTCTGGGTGGACCGGGAGTGTGCATGTTTTCTGTTTCCTTTCAGCAAGGGTTCGAGGGGACGATTCCTTACGTCACAACAGATTATGATATTAAACTTCCTGGAGCAACAGGGAAAATCGGAGCCAGAGAAGCTGAGGAGACATATGTAAAGAGACAGCATCCAAAAGCAAGGTTCCACCGGAAGGCACACTGACGTTTCTGACGAGCAAGGCAGCGGGCTGTCTCCGCCTGACGCAGCGATGGTGGGCTCCGCACAGCTGACTGTCTCCGCCTGACGCAGCGATGGTGGCCTCCGCACAGCTGACTGTCTCCGCCTGACGCAGCGATGGTGGCCTCCGCACAGCGGACTGTCTCCGCCTGACGCAGCGATGGTGGGCTCCGAGTTTCGAACGCGCCTAGCGAGCAGCGCGTCCCCAGCTCGGGGTCAGTCACTAAGTTCCTCCGTAAGCTCCTGGACCTTGCTCTGCCCTTTCCTGCCGTGTGGTCCGTCAGACATGATGCTTTACGTTCTAAAGGAGGAAGCAGCAGGGAAACGAACGCCTGTGAACAAAGTCCTTCAAGAACCTGGGGTTGGGATCTGGGTGGAAGTAGGGGTTAAGGGCCCCAAAGGATGAACCAAGGAGGAGGGCAGGCTGGCCAGCGGGATCCGAACGTAACGGGAAGTGGGCACGCGCCTCGGCCCTTGCCCACCTGGGATGGCCAGCCGGGGCCGGGGACCGCTGGTGGGTCGTTCCCGTCCCCTGGTCACGTGATGCCCATCCTCTTCCGTTCCTGTGGGACCAGCAGTGAAGATCGTGTTTCCTCTTCAGATGTAATCAAGGTTTAGCAGATGGAGGTTTGGGCTCGAGCAGCCTTCTTCCTCTGTCTTTTTAATCCATGGTTTTATGCCGAAGGAAGGCATGCCCTCCCATCCTGGCCTCTCGGTGTTGCCCTGAGTGGCTTCTCCGAGCCGAGCCCGGGCCGAGCTCTGGGAGAGGCCTGGCGGGGCGGCTCTGAGGGCCCGCTCCTGCCCCTGGCGGCTGAACCTGACCTTGAACATGCGGACGGCGCTGGGCTGTGGAGTGCCCCGGCCTGAGTGCGGGAACCGGTGCCAGTGCCATTCTCCTCTCCTCCCTGGGCTCCCGAGGCCTTACCCCCTGCGGTGGGGGTTTTGGGGGGCAGAGGAGCCGGCTGAGGAGAGCGGGACACTGAGCTGAGGCGACATCTTAAACGTGCTGTGACATCCGCTCCTGGCGGGCGTGTGAGGGAGGTCCCGGGAGCCGCAGGGTTAGCACCTTCTCCGTTCAAACGGCTGGTGATGCTGCCCTCAGCGCGCACGTTCTCCCCGGGCCCTGTCCCCCCGGTGGATTTGGGATTCTGGAGACCGTTTGAGGTCAACTTCTTCATTGCCTCTTATTTATATTGAAGTTTGCCATGTACGCATTTATCTATTTTGACTTTGCAAGTAATTGTGAGACAATCCACCACCGTCGGCCTCTTGCCTCCTTCCCCGCCCTGCGTCTCGGTGACAGTCACTGCCGGTCTGTGGGCGCCAGCAGCAGGTGGCACTGCCCCTTCGGGACCCCAGGCTGCAGCCTCCCCGCTGGCTGGCAGTTAAGGGCCCGCCCAGGCCCCTCAGCAAGGAGGCAGACGGGGCCACTAGAGGGCGCTGTCAGCCTCGGACAGGGCAGACCCAGGTCCCTGGCTCTGGCCAGGCCGGCTGTGGACGTCCATTCTTACCAATGCCGGTGGTTTGGGCTTGTTACTTCTAGTGGGTTGTGGTTCGGGGGGTGTAGGAATGAGTCTGCAGTGAGTTATTCTTAATCATTGGTGTGTGATTTCCAAAGTAGTACGTGCTTATTCTAGGTTTATTTTATTTCATAAACAAAGACAGCTCAGTGTTCCCTCCTGACCCCGCCAGTCCTGGGGGTGGGAGTCCGTGCGCCCAGGCCCTGCCTGGAAACGAGGTTAGAGGTGGGGGGGGGGCAGCGACTCCCTCTTCGGGTGCCTTGTTCGGGGTTTCCGGGGATCGGACTCCGGGGGTGGCTCCTGGGGGAGGAGAGTGGGGTGGGGGGTCCCAGTGGAGCAGAGGCCCGCCTCCTCCGCTGGGTCCTTTGGCGGTGCTGTCCCCCTGCCGGACACGGCTGTCCGCCTGGCGGTGTGGGCGAGGCCATGGGGATACCGAGCACTGAGCGTTTTTAAACGGGTCGACAGAGGCTTTTTAGACTGGGATGTGGCAGTGTCGTGGGTAAGAGCAGGCTGTGACTGTGGAGCACCGAGTTCAAATCCTGGCTGGACCGCTGGCTCCGTGAGCCTGAGGGAGACAGACGTTCACTGGAGCCTGTTCCCCTTTAAGATGGACAGGAGCTCTCCTCGGGTCCCCGGCTGCCGGCTCAGGAGCAGGGACTGCGTGCGGCCACCTGGGAGGCGGGGACCGAGACGAAGCAGAGCCTCTGCATTGGGATTGGAAGCCCCTCACCCGGCCCCTCCAGCAGCTTCACCTCACACCGTCCCCCCGGCCACGTGAAGGACCCCTCCTGGGAGATTTTCCTGAACCTCCGTTCGGTGCTTTTGAACTTGGATGAACAGCTCACACATGTAGAACCTGCTCCAGCCCACTGCAGGGCCGTGATGCTGTCCGTCTGGATCTTCTAAACTTCGGCCTTTTCACCACGCCGGTGTCCTGTCTGTGTGGTTTCTGTCCAGCTCTCGTCCTCATGTCTCTTTTGTATCAGTAAATGTTTTTGAGGACATGAATTGGTGTAATTCCTCACATCCGTAGACCATGCTGTTCCAGGAAATTACTTCGGTGATTAGCAGCAATGATGGCAGAAACGGGGTAAAATAAGACCTGGGCGGGGCGGGGCCGCAGGGAGCCTGGCAAATGCCCTCAGCGGCTTTCCCTTTCCGCAGTATTGAACGCAGTGGCAGTTCAATTTTTCTGTTTGGGCCCCGGTGTGAGTTGAGAGGGTGCTAGCTCCGGCCTGGCTGCCTGGAGAGAGCATTAGAAGGAGAAAGAAGGTTTTGCTCCCAGAAAAGCCCAAATTAAGGAGAGAGAAGCCCAGGGCTGGGCCTGTCACTGCCCCAGACAGTGCAAGCAGCTCCGCTCCCGGCTCCCCTCCCAGGGCTGGACCTGGCCGACAGGCTGTAACACATGTGGGCCATCCGTGTCGAGAGGGGAAGAAGCCACGTGATGCTCGGGCCTCTGGAAGGAACCGCTTTGCTAAGCTAAAGATTCCGGGGTTTTGCCAGGAAGAGGGGTAGCGAGCTGGGCGGGCACCGCCTGCACGGAGCCGGAGCCGGGCCAGCAGGTCCCCTGGAAGTGCTGGGGCTGAGTAAGACAGCTGAGCCCGCAGACTGTTGGGCCGGGAAGCCCAGGGTTGCCATGGCGACTGATGCTCAGCAGACTGTGGCTTGGGCTTTCCTGACGCTTTGGAAGTGACTTGATCCCCCGGGTGCCCAGCCGGCTGGCTGCCGGGCAGGGAGAAGCCTCGGACCTGTGGGCCTGCCTCCTGCCAAGGCCCCCGGCGGGGCTGCTGGGACTGAGCGGCCGGGGTCCTGCGGTGGCCCGCAGCCCGAGGAGCCCGTTCCGGGGCGAACGGGAACCCGGGGATGGAAAGTCCAGGGGGGAGAACCGCCGGCGGACCTCGGCCAGGAGGCCCGTAGCTAGAACATTCAGCGCCGGGGCCGCAGCGCAGGGAGGCGGCTTGACCGGCTGAGGGCCCCGGCCCCGCGGCTGTCGGTGCTGCCGGATTCCGCCGGAGGAGCGAGACCCGGACCGGGCCGCTCGGGGGACTGCCGCCGGGCAGGCAGGACACAGACCTGGGCGCCTGGCACGTGGCCCGAGGGCCAGGCGAGGCGCCACCAGAGGTCCAGCATGAATTCGGTGCTCACCAAGTGCGGGTCCCCGCCCCGCGGCTGGCCGAGCCTTCGCCTGGGGAGCAGTGAGTATGTCCTCTCGTCCAGGAGGGGGCCAACGGCTCTGAGCCGGGAGAGGAGCCGGGGCGGGCGGGGGACGGGCAAAGAGGGCCTGGGAGGGTCACTCGGTCCGGACGCTTTAAGAAGCCCCCCTCACTGATCTGGGGGCTCGTGAAGGGGGGAAGGCAGGATGGCCCAGCTGTGAGGGTCAGCCCTCAGCCTGACCCACCGCCAGGACGGCACAGGTGACCCGTCTTCAGAGCGGGCCGGCAAGGGGCTCCGTGTCGGCCTCGCACCCCGGAAAGGAGAGAAAGCTAGATCTCTGCTGGGGGGCCGCTCTGCGGGCAGACGAGGGCACATGGGGATTGCCCGGGACCCGCCCCACGGCCACGAGCTGTGCGTCACAGCTGTCCCATCGCCGGGGTCTGAGGAGGTTCTCGCCGTGGCCCTGGCAGCTATTTGTAAAGCGTCGTGAGCCCTGCCTGGTGTTGCTCAATGGTTAGATCACCCGCCCACACACCAGGGGGTCATGGGTTTGATGCCCGGCCAAGGGCACGTACCTGGGCTGCAGGTTTGGTCCTCGGGCCCGAAATCGGGGTGCGTGCACAAGGCACTGCTCAGTGGGTCTGTCTCATACCGATGTTTCTCTCCCCCCTCTGCCTCCCGGTGATCTCCACACGCCAGTGGAAAACAACCTCGGGGGAGGGTTAACAACGAAGAAAGGGCACGAGGTTCCCCCTGAGCCGTCACTGTCTGTACCCGACGCCTGGACGCCTTTGGGGGTGTGGGATCAGGACTAGTGTCTATGGGATCTAAGAGCCTTCCAGCGCCCCAGAATGAAAGCCCTGGCCCCAGACACCCCATTCCCGACCACGGAGCAATGGCCTGGCCACGTTGGCCACTGACCTCTCCGAGCTCAAATAGGCACCCCATTCCCGCCATTCTCGGCACCCCACCTGTGGCCGGCCCGGCACAGACCTGTGGAGCCAACAGGGGGTCCCGGAGAGTTCTTCCACGCCCACACGGGCCTCCTCGCAGGGGTACCCCCTACCCCTACCACCACCAGGAAGGGGTGTGCGCTGCCGGCTTCCTTCCCTGCTCACCCACAGCGACCTACTGTGTGCGGGGCCCCCTGGGAGCAGCCGGGGAGCGGGAAGGGGCCGAGGACCCCGGCGGGTCTGTGGCTCTATCTCTGAGCCCCAGTGACGACGTCGGTTAACCGGAGGCCCGGCCCAGCTCGCTCACTGGTGGGGGGGGTGTCCCGGCATGGGTGAGCGGGGTTGTGGATGAGTGGGGTTGTGGGTGAGGGGTTGTGGGTGAGGGGGTTGTGGGTGAGGGGGTTGTGGGTGAGCGGGGTTGTGGGTGAGCGGGGGTTGAGGCCTTTGGGAGTGTCCCCCAAGCCATACCTGCCACGTGGACGGGAAACAGCCACCTACTCTGCTTCGGCCTGATTGTGTCTGTACGCCATTTATTTATTGGACAGATGCGAATGTGTCAGTTATTCTTGTCATATATACATATATATATATATATATATATATATATATATATATATATATTATTGATTTTCTACAGAGAGGAATAGAGAGGGATAGAGAGCTAGAAACATCGATGAGAGAGAACCATTGATCAGCTGCCTCCTGCACACCCCCCACCGGGGATGTGCCCACAACCAAGGCGCATGCCCCTGACCAGAATCGAACCCTGGACCCTTCAGTCTGCAGGCTGACGCCCTAGCCACTGAGCCACACCGGTTTCGGCTGTGTCAGTTATTGAATCACACATATTTATTGAGCACTTTTGTTGTTGTTAATCTTCACCCGAGGGTATTTTTCCCATTGCTTTTTAGAGAGGGAGGGAGGGAGGGAGGGAGGAAAGGAGAGGGGGAGAGAGAGAAACATCGATGTGAGAGAGACGCATCTCCTGGTTGCCTCCCGCACGGGCCCTGGCGGGGATCAAACCTGCAGCCCAGTACATGCCCTGGACCGGGAATGGAACTCTGGCCTCCAGTGTGGGGCCGCCGTACGGAGCACGTACTGTCCGGCCTCGGAGGGGCGGGAGATGCTGGTGAACTAGGTAAATGCCGGCTTGGACGCTCAGTGACTCAGGAGAGGTCAGGGCTGTAAACAGGAATTGAGACGTGGTTTGCGTGTAAACACAGTGGTTGTGGGGCGATGAGTTCATAGCAGGATGATAACCCTCCGAGGACACCAATTGGGGGTTCTCTGAGCAGGCACGTCACCTGCAGGGCAAACTGAAGTTGGGGGGCGGGGTCAAAGGTGCTTCAGGGAGAGAGTGACCGGCAGGGGTGTGCAGTGGGCGGGGCTGTCCATGGCCTGGCGTTCCGAGGACAGATGGGGGGGCTGGGGGAGCAGAGATGGTGGAGGAGAAGTTGGGGAGCTCACGGGCGGCAATGAGAACGGAAGGGTCTCCCAGGGTGGGGAGCCCGGTCTGCTCGCCTTTTAGGAAATCCTTTTTGGGGCAGTTTGGCGAGTGGGCTCGGGCAGTTTGGGGGGAGAGTCTCCGTGGCAAGAATGCAGTGCCAGGTGGTCCTGCGCCCCCGTCAGCACAGAGACCAGCCTTCCTCACGGACCACTCGTGCCGACCGCTGGTCTAGACCCGTGGTCGGCAAACTGCGGCTCGAGAGCCATATGCGGCTCTCTGGCCCCTGGAGTGTGGCTCTTCCACAAAACACCACGGCCTGGGCGAGTCTATTGTGAAGAAGTGGCATGAGAAGAAGTTTATGTTTAAAACATGTGGCTCTCCAAAGACATTTCAATCGTCCTATTGATATTTGGCTCAGTGGACTGATGAGTTTGTTGACCACTGGTCTAGACAAATGAAATACACATGCACACACATGCACACATGCGCACGTGTGTGCACTCTTCTGCTTCTCCGGCTGATGTGTTTGCATTAGTAAGAGGTTCGAACATACCTGAGGAATGAAGCCACGAGTCCTCTGGTTTTCTGTTAGTTCAGTAGTATTTCAGATTTCCCCTCCATGAATATCACACACACATGCTACATACGTGTGTGTGTGTGTGTGTAAAATGTGTGAACAAGTAGAGAGCATGCAGTTTAGAACTGCTTTTTCACTTCATACTCTAAACGTTTAAAGAAGGCCAGTGTGAAACAACCTCCCGCGTGGTGGTAACGCTTTGTGAGGGGGGCCGTGCCTCGCTCCCCCCACCGGCCTCTGCGAGGGGGCAGCGGGTCCGTCGGTCGCTCCTGTGACCGGCGCAGGGAGCACCCTCACCCCCCCTTCTCGCCCCCAGGAGGCAGCACCCAGAGACCCAGTTCCCGGAGGGGGGCCGCGGTGGGGAGGAGCGAGCACCTTGCACTGTAAGCGAGCGTCCCAGGCCGGCACCCGGAGCCTCTGTTTCCCCGGAAGCCCGGGTTCCGGCCCCTCGTGCTCTGTCTGGTCCTCATCTCCTGGCCCCGACGTGAGAGAGAGGGCGGAGGCTGGGCAGGTGTCCCCGACGTGGTCCCAGGCATTCCTCTGCTGTCCACTCCCTCTCCCACTCCCGAGACGCCGTGGCTCTCGGCCCAGGGGCGAGGGCAGCCGCAGGCTCTGACAGCAGGCCTCCAGGACTTCCGAGGTGAAAGGCGTGCAGGGCGGGGGCGTGCAGGGTGGGGGGCATGTAAGGTGGAGGGCACGCAGGGCGGGGGGCACCCAGGGCAGTGCCTGGCAGAGGGCACCGTGAGCCGAATCACACTCTCCTACTCACTGGCCGGGGGCCGTGGACTAACCACCACTTGCCGGGCCTCCGTCTCATTATCCGGGAAGGAGATAATAGTATGTCTGCCTCTCAGGGTGCCTGCGGAGATGAGGTGAGGCAGCCGAGTGTGTGTGAGGACCCAGGGCCGCCTCTGCGGGGTGTCTGTCGGCTTTCCGTCATGGGGTGTCGTCTCCTTGTGTGCCTTTGGCTGTGTGCTGGACGTGGTGTTTTTAAAGTTATTTGCGAGAACCGTCTGAGCCCGGGATGCTAGAGGGTTTGCGCGTGCTGGTGCCGATGCCTGGAGACGCTCCCCGTGTGTGGAGACCCCGATCCAGCTCCAGCCCGGGCTCCGGGGCTCGGCTCCGTCCCCAGCCCCGCGAGGCCACCGCAAAGCCGGTCACCGCTCTCCCCCAGGACGGAGATCCCGGGAGGCAAAGCCACAGAGGAACCTCCCGCCCTCTTCTGCCTCCTGCTGGTTGGATGTTTGTAAGATTTTGAAGAGTGACTGAAACCTGTTTGGCTCAGTGGATAGAGCGTCGGCCTGCGGACTGAAAGGTCCCGGGTTCGATTCCGGTCGGGGGGGGGGCACGTACCTTGGTTTCGGGCGCATCCCCAGTGGGGGGTGTGAAAGAGGCAGCTGGTCGATGTTTCTCTCTCATCGACATTTCTAACTCTATCCCTCTCAATTCCTCTCTGTGTAAAATCAATAAAAAATATATTTAAAAAAAAAGAAAACATTCCTTAAGAGCATTTAAAAAAAAGATTTTGAAGAGTGTTTTTTTCATTCAGCGCTTTTCCCCACGTTGGAAGGTGGGTCTCGTTCGCCCAGTCCACCCTGCGGGGGGCAGTCCCCGCTGACGCCGCACCGTCTCTCTGTGGCTGACGCCGCACCGTCTCTCTCGGTGAGGGGGACGGAGGATTCCTGTGGCATCTCAGCCACAGAGGGTCCGGACGGCCCCAGGGCGCCCTTCGCACCCCCTGTTCCAGCCACTTCTGTGGTCGCAGCCTTTCGACAGCTGAGTCAGATCCCACCCCTCCTCTGAGGCCTCCTCTCACTCAGAATGAAAGCCGAGTCCTCACAGGCCCTGTCACCTGCCTGGCTTCCTCCCCCCTCCCCATCCCTGCCACTGACACTGCTCCAGCCACACTGGCCTCCTGGAGGTCCCCTCGCTAGGGTAACCAACCCCTCCTGGTTTTAAAACGGCAATTCCAGCCCCGGGCGGTGTGGCTCAGCGGTTAGACCACCACCGGCCCGTGCACTGGGGGGTCCTGGTTTCATTCCCAGTCAGGAGCACTTACCTGGGGGCAGGTTCAATCCCTGGTCCTGGCCGGGGCACTTGGGGGAGGCGATCAATTAGTGTCTCTCTCACTTCGAAGCTTCTCTCTTCCCCTCTCTTCCACCCTCCCTCTCAGTCTGTCTGGAAAATCAGTGGGAAATACTCTGGGGAGGGTTAACAATCAGGCACACAAACACAGAACTGACATCCTCCTGCGGGAAGCCTCTCCGTCTGGGCAGAGGAAACAGCCGGTCCCTTTGACATGAGCGCAGCCTGGGCCTCAGGCCCCGGGGCCTTTGCACCTGCTGCCTGAGATGCGGTTCTTCCCAGACACCGGCCCGCCTCCCCTCATCCCTGCCTCCCCTCATCCCCTCATCCCCCTCCCTCATCCCCCTCCCCTCATCCCGCCTCCCCTCATCCTCTTCCTCATGGACCACCCTAAGCCATGTGCACGTGCAGGTGCACACACACACACAGAGACATACACATACACACACAGACACACACACACACACACACACACACAAACACAGTCACCCTCTGCCCTTCGCCCGCTAGGTTTTTTTTAAGATGCAGGTGAACAGGCCCAGTCAGTACCTGTCTGGGACCTCGAGGACCCGCCTTCGCTACGGCCCCTAGAACGGCTGAGACCCAGCAGCTGCCCGGCCCAGGGGCACCTCCCTGCGGGGCTGGGGGCTGGGGGGCAGGGGGGTTAAGGGGGCTGGGGGGCAGGGGGCTGGGGGGTAGGGCGTTGGGAGACAGGGGGGCAGGGGGCTGAGGGGCAGGAGGGCTGGAGGGCAGGGGAGCTGAGGGGACAGGGGACTGGGGGGCTGGGGTCCCCCCTGGGCGGCTGGGCCTCTGCGGGGCTGTCCGTGGCGGTGACGGTCCTTCCTGAGCACCGGGCCCCGTGCCCCCGCGATGAGCTGGCCGTCGAGCTCAGCTGCCCGGTGTCTGGCCGTCTCCCCGCGGTCAGGGCCCGGCCCGGCCCAGCAGCTTTGTTCCTCGGACAGACTTGGCCCCGGAGGAGGCCGGCCCCCGGCTGTCTGGCCAGGTTTGAAAGGCGGCGGCGGCGGCGGCCGGCAGGGAGGCTGGACCGGGGCCACGTGCCTCGGCCACAGACGGCGCTGGGAGAGGCCTCCCCCCCCCCCCCCCAGCGGGCAGCGTGGGCCGGCCCGGTCTCTGCTCCTCCTGCGGTGGGGCAGCTCTGGCCCCAAGCTTGGCGTCCAGGCTGGGGCTGCCCTCTGCGCGGGTTCGGGGAGGCGGGGACCCGCCACCTCGGCCTTGGCAGTTGTGGTGGGCCCGGCCGGACCCGCCCTCAGGTACCGGGAAGCCGGCCCTGGCGAGAACCGGTGGAGGAGCTGGATCCAAGTCCAAGCCCACAGCATTCCTCCGGCTCCGCCGGGCCGGCTGGGCTGGGCCTGGGCCTGGGCCTGCTCGGGGGAGCACGAAGCCAGCAGCTGCCCTCAAGGGGCTCCCAGTCCAGGCGGAGCCGAGACCCGGAGCGAATGGCGGGGAGACTGCAGCCCCACCCGCCTCCTGCCCGACCCCCAGCTTCCTGCGCTGTGAGATGGGGGTGACCCCACCCGGCCCGTGTGGCTCAGTGGGTTGGAGCGGTGTCCTGTGCACTCGAGGGGTGCACGTTCGACTCGGAGTCAGAGTGCATGGAGGGGGTGGGGCAGCCAACTGGTGTCTCTCTAGTCCAGGGGTGGGCAAACTTTTTGACTCGAGGGCCACCATGGGTTCTTAAACTGGACCGGAGGGCCGGAACAAAAGCAGCCTGACCATGCTGGCACTCTCCTCTTGGGCTGCTGGTGAAGGCGCGGAGGGGAGAGCAGGAGAACCCTCCGCTCTTTCGGCTCCGCGGGCCGGATAGAACAGCCGAACGGGCCGGATCCAGCCCGTGGGCCGTAGTTTGCCCACGGCTGCACTAGTCAATGTTTCTCTCTCTCTTCCTCTCGGCCTCCCTCCCTCCCTCTCTACAATAAAATAAAATAACACGGCGACAAGGATGGTTGGCACACAGGGGGCTGGCAATGTCAGTATCCCTACTGTGTGCCCACCAGGAGCCGGAGCAGGAGGCAGGGTCCCTGGCCCAGCCGGAACTCCTGCGTCCGAGGGGATGAGAGCAGCGGGGGCTCCCCTGCTCTGGCCGCAGGGCCCACGCCACGGTGCTGGGGTACACACACCCCGAGGGCTGGGGTGGCCAGCAGGGGGCCTCAGACCAGAGCCTGCAGGAGCCACTCGGGGGACAGAGCAGAAACCACGGGCCCGAGCCCTGCTGTGCCTGGACGTGGTCCAGCCCCAGGAAAGATGGAATCCTGTCTAATGCGGAGGGAGGATGCTAATGGACCTCACTCTCGCCCTCACAAAGACGGTGGCGCCCACAGCCACAAGATGGCAGTGCCCAGTCCCCTCAGCCCCGCCGGGGCAACAGGCACATGGCACGGCTGGGCCCACCCCCAGGCCGGTCCGCGTGCCTGCCTCCAGAGTCCCCCGGTCCCCTCAGCCCCCCAGACACCCCGGGCCGGCCCGAGGAGCAGGCAACCAGGGCCGGCTGAGGCTTGTGCTGCCGGCAGTGGCAGCAGCAGAAGTGGATGGGGGTGTCATCTTCTCCTGATCACCGGGTCGCCTCCCGCCCCTGAGGGCTCCCTGACTGTGAGAGGGACCCCCCTCCAGTCATGAATTTCCATGCACGGGCCTCTAATTGAAAATAAGGCTGAAACCGGTGTGGCTCAGTGGATAGAGCGTCCGGTCTGCGGACTGAGAGGTCCCGGGTTCAATTCCGATCAAGGGCATGTACCTTGGTCGCGGGCACATCCCCGGGGAGGGTGTGTGTGTGCAGGAGGCAGCTGGTCGATGTTTCTCTCTCATTGATGTTTCTAGCTCTCTGTCCCTCTCCCTTCCTCTCTGTAAAAAATCAATAAGATATATTTTTAAAAAAAACAGAAAAGAAAAGAAGGCCATGTGGGCAGCGCAGGACTGGGGGTCGCCTCAGCCCCCGCCTGTGAGTGTAGCCAGTCTGGCGGGCGGGGGCCATGGTAGCCGGGCCTGGGGGGGTGGGGTGGGGGGAGATTGTGGGGAGACGGCCGGGCTGGCTGGTGCTCAGGGTCCGGCTGGCTTGAGGCCAGGCAGCTGGGCCCAGAGTTCCACCCGCGCCCTCCACGTGGCCGGCCCACAGGTGGCCGAGGCCTCGGGCCACATGTTTAGGCTCTGGAACGGTTTGCTCTGCGAGGGAGGGTCTGTGTCACCCACCCCAGGCCCACTGTTTACCCCCCTCCCGGAGCCAGCCCGGCACACGCACTGCCTGCTGGCCGGCACTGCCCCCCACCCCCGGGGCCACACCAGGAGTCCTCTCATTCCCCGGAGGGGGTGGGGGCGGGGTGGTCAGGTACTGTCCTCCTGGCTGGCTGGTGGTGGTGGCGGCGGCAGAGGCGGCGGGGCCGGGTTACATAAGGGCCTCGGCGGGCGGGCTGGCGCGGCGGCCGCGGCCCCACCTGGGAACACTTAACACGGCCCCGCGCGAGGCCGCTTCTCACGCGAGCCGGCGGCTGGCACTGGGCACTGCCTGTCAGCGCCAGCTCTGCCCCCCCCCCCCCCCACACACACACAGCTGGCTCTCTGGCTGCCCGGGGTCCACACGGGCCTCCCCCAACGCCAGGAGGAGGAAAGGACGTGATCGCCAGCCCCTGGGGGTTCTGGGACCCCCGGGGGTCATGTGGGCCTTGCCTGGGGGGGGTGAGAGGGGCAGCCCCCTTTTCAGACCGAAAAGACCCACCCCCGTCTGTGGCCCCTGCTCTCTGCCGGGCTCCGCGGGATCTCGGGGCCGCACACTGGGGGCTCCCCTCCACCCACGCACAGGGGCCAGCGAGGCCCTCAGCTGGTCCCCCCCTTTGGGAGCTGCCCCAGGGAGGGGGTCCCCGGGGCGGGGCGGGGGAGGCGTCTGGGGCTCAGCCAGGTCCCTGATGGCCGCGGCGTGGCTGAGAGACACCGGCGGGGGGGAGGGGGTTGGGGGGCGCTGAGGGGGGTCCAGGCCACCGTTCCCCTTCCAGCCCCTCGCTCGGCTGCCGGGGGGGCTCCTCCAGCCCCGGGCACTTCGCCCTCCAGGAAGCTGACCCTCCGCTCGCCCAGGGCGCTGCCAGGCCTGGACTGAGCAGCCCCGACCCTGCAGGCCGCGTCCCTCTGTCTGTCCTGGTCCAGCCAGTGGCCTCCCGGCTCCGCTGAGAGGGGGCGGGAGGGGGGGCGGGAGGGGGGGCGGGAGAGCGGCCTGGGCCGGGGGGCTGGGCTCCCAGCTCGGACCCCCACCCCCCCCCCCCGGGCTGCCTCAGGCCTGTGTCTGTGAGGCCAGGCCGTGTGGCTTGTGCCTCGCACCCGGTTAACTCTGGGTGGCCCTGGGCACGCGGCCCGCCCTCCGCCCGCCTCGGCGTCTGCACCCCGGTCCTGGGGTGACAGTCCCGCCTGCCTCACGGGCTGACGTGAGGATTAAAGGGGGGAACATAGGAGCCGCTCGGCACGGCCTCTGGCCCCAGTCAGCGTAGCTGCCATCACTCTGCCCCCCCCCCCGGGGGGGTCGGGGGGACTGGGGGACTGGGGACACCGCAGCACACAGGTCAGCCATGCCCGCCCGCTGTCTCAGCCGCGAGGAAGGGACCCCCGTCTGAGCCAGCCCTCGGGCCTCCTGCCCCCCAGCCCCCTGCACGGCCTGCGGCCTCCCTGGCGCGGGGAGGAAGGAGGGAGGCGGGGCTGGGGCCTGCACCCTGGACAGAGGGGGTGGGAGACCCCGTGGGGCGGAGGACAGGCAGTAGGGGAGGCGGGGAGGTGGGGAGCAGGAGGCGCATTTGGGGACAGAGAACCTGGGGGTGGGGCGCATGTGCCCTGGGAGCGGGGGAGGGAGGGACACCGCTGGCCTCTGTGGTGGGGTGTGCAGGGGCCGGGGCTCCCGTGTCCACCCCAGAGCTGAGGGAAGGGGGGGATCATTGCTACTACCCCCCACCCCCCACCCACACACCTGAGGCTGCGTCGGGGCGGCTGTTCTGACGCCGTGACCCAGAGCGCCCCCAGCCGCACAGGGGCGTCGGGATTGGGTCACTGCTCAGGGACCCCCCAACTCTGCAGCCCTGGCCTCAGGCGCTGAGAGGGGCACTGAGAGGGGGCCGTGGCTGCTGGGGACACGTTGTCTCACTCCCCAAGCTCGGCCGGACACCCCCACACTGGCCACTTGCCCGTGAACACGAGGGGGCCACCCCCGCCTCTGTGGGCTCGAGCCCAGGCCCCGTGGGTGCCAGAGATGGAGGACCAAGGAGCCTGCGTCTGTCCATCCCTGGCTCCCAGCCTGGGGGAGGGCAGGCGGGCATCTGGTTTGAATTACCCCGCTGCCTCCTGGCACCTCAGCCCTCAGCGAGGGGTGTGCAGGCGGCCTAGACAGCCCCCCTCCCTCCCGCCCCCCACCCCCCTGCAGCCCCGGGCGACCCCCTGGAGGGCAGGGCCCGCTGCCGCCAGCTCTCCCGCCCGGACCTGAGCCTCCGCCGCCAGGCGTCTGGAAGGTGGGGTGCTCTCCGCTGCCCCGACTCGGCCCCCCACGCCGGGCCAGCCCCTCGGGGCCCTGGCAGGCTGGCGGGCACAGAGGCTCGGGCAGAGGCGGCTCAGCAACATGGCATGTCCGGGGGGCCCGCCTCTGCCCTCTGACCCCCCAGCCTGCTCCCCCAGGTGGCTGCCCAGGCCCCCGAGGTGGCTTTGAAGCCGGACGCTCCTGGCTTCACGTCCAAGTTCCGCCGCCATTCGCTGAGCCCGGTGCCTCGGCCGCCGCAGGACAGTCACGCCGAGCCGCGGGGACCCCGGGGGGTGGCCGCCGGCCTCCCTGAGCGCCGGGCAGAGCGCTCACCCCGGGGCAGCCCTCGGTCCTCATCTCGGTTTCTAACGGGACACAGGTGGGCAGTGTTTGAAGGCTTTGGAGTGACCTGACTGGTAGCTGTCATGTGTTGCCTAGCTGGGCCTTTTCTTCTTCTTACTGTGCCTTTTTGGGTGGCTTGTACCCCCCAAGCTTCTTCGTCCGCCAGCCCTTCCGGCCCCCCTGCCCCCACCCCACCCTCCGTTCCCCCCTCGGCCACCAGCTCCGTCCCCCCGGTCCCCACGGGGCCAGAGGCTGTTTGCTCGAGTTCCGGCCCCGGCTCCCCGCGTGGCGCTGCCCTCGGGGTGGGGGCACCGTCCAAGGAGGGAGACAGCGGGTGGGCAGCCCGGTGACGCGTGGCCAGCCGAGGGAGGGGAGAGGCCCTTGACCGGAGCCCAGAGGGCAGACGCGGGGCTCCCGGCAGCCCGAGGGCAAGGCCTCTGACCGAGGCCTCTTCGCTCCGGAGCGGGGACACGAGCCTTGAGCTCCCGGGGAGGGTGCCCCATGGGGCCGCTGAGAGGGCTCTGGGGTCACTGCCTGGCCCCCCACGGGGCTTCCTCTCCTCGCTGAGGAACCCCCAGGGCCCGGCCGGGGCTGGGGCTAGGGTCAGAGGTCAGGGCCAGGGGCCAGGACTGCTCCTGGGGCGGCACATTTTTCTCCTCTGAAGACGCATCTCAGCGGAGAGCCCGCGGAACAATCGCGCTCTTCTCCGGCCTCTGTCCCCGCCGCCGCCGTGGGGGCTCGAGGGGGCCGGGCGCGGACATTCGGGAAATGCTGTGGGCGGGAAGAAAGGCGCTTTGTGCGGGGCCGGCCCGGCCATTGGTCAGCGCGGCTCCCTCCCGGAGGCTGAGCTCGCCGCCCCAGGCCGGCCCGGGTCCCCGCAGCCCCTCCGCAGCCCCGGTGCCCACGGCGTCCAGGCCTCGGGGACCTGGGTCCCCGGGGCCGCCCCGCCGCTGAGGGCACGGGCCTGGTGGGGGGCCCCCCGGCCCCGCCATGTTTCTCTACTGGAAGAAGCGGGGCGCCTACGAGCTGGAGGGGCTGCCCAGCGCCCTGGCCGGGCTGGAGCCGGGGGCCGTGGAGCGCTTCTCGTGGAGCTCCACGCTGGACATCATCGAGGACCTCGGGGGTAGGTGTGGGCCCCTCCAGGGGGCTGTCCGGGGGTCCCCCGTCTCCCTGCCGCCTCCCTGTGGCCGGAGCCTGTGGCCGGAGCCTGTGGCCCGGCACCTGCACGTGCCACGGTCAGCCACTCGCTCAGCCCTCCGGAGCCGCTGCTGCGGAGGAGGGGCCCAGCGCGAGCACCCCGAGGGCCTCGGCAGCCAGGGGGTTCGGGGGGCCCAGGCCGTGGGGCCGGCGGCTCGGCATGAGCAGGGCAGCCAGACGCCGGGACAAGGTCTTCTGGGCCGTCACGTCCGAGGCCCCGGACAAGGTCACTCCCCGTCAGGCCCTGGGGGAGGCCCTGGAAGGCAGGACCGGCCGTGGGGGCGCTGAGGCCCCCAGACGCGTGCGGGCGCCGACCTGGCCCCCTCCCCGCCGGGCGGTGCTGGAAAGCCGTGCACACGTTGCCGGCGGCGTCCTGGGTGTGGGGGGGGGAGGACTCGCTGGGTGACTCAGAGCTGGCCCAGGCCCTGCAGACTGTTATTACTGTCAGCCCACCAGCGGCCCAGCAGGGCACGAGGCTTCCGGCTGGCGACCCCAGGGGCCAGGCCTGACCCGCAGTGGCCGGCCGGGAGGTCCGGGCCTCGGGCCTCTCCTCCTGGGGGTGCGGGGGAAGGAGGGGGAGCAGCCGGGAGGAGTGGGGGGCCTCTCCCCGTGGCGCAGCGCCCCCCGGTGGGTGGGCCCTCCTGGCATTCCCTGCGGACAAGGGGCAGAGAGTGGTGCGTAGGCCTGGGTCCCCTGCAGAAGGGGACCGCGTGGGGGTGGGTCCCACAGAGCACAGGGGGAGGCGGCTCCCAGAGGGAGACAGATGTCCCCTGTGTGACCAGCCCCCACTGCCTCCTGTCTCGCAGCTGCAGTGGGCGCCGGGCACCTTCCCGGCGGGTGCAGGGGCGGAGAGGGCGGGACTGTGAGCAGGAGCCGTGGTGCTGGCAGGGCATGGCGGAGGGGCAGGCGGGGGGGTGGCCAGCCAGGCTGCGGCAAGCTCCCTCAGGCAGAGGGGGTGGGGGAGGGCAGTGTGCCCGGGGCATCCTCCCTGGGGCCAGGGGAGCGGTGCACACAGTTCCTGCCCCGAGGCCTGCAGCCACGCTGGGCGCCTGCCATTGTCCTGCATGTCCTGCTTCCCTGGCAGGTTCGGCTGCCCCGGCAGGTGAGGCGGCCGAGGTCCTCGCAGGCCGGGGATTGGCCTGAGGTTCTTTCGCCACCGGCCACGAGCCGGGAGACCCCTCCCTCTGATTGTGCCCCGGGCCTCCTGGTCTCCCTCGAGCTCTCATCCCGAGAAGCAGGCTCTGCTCCTGCAGGGCCACGTCTGTGCGCCCCGACGCCCTGGGTCCCCAGACAGGAGGGTCCCTGCGCCCTCGGAGCCCCCACGGCGAGCATCCAGAGGGGGCTGGTCCCGGGAAGGGCTTCGTGCCCACCCTGGGGGTGAGGATAATTGGGGATTTTTGGGGGGTTTTTCTACATGGTTCCCCCACAACCACAAATGATGCAGCCGCGTTTCCCACATTGGGGGAGCTATGGGGACAATTCTCCGTGTCCCCTCAGCAGGGTGGTGAGTGAGGCCCTCAGCCTCAGAGCCACCCGCTCCCCGTGAGTCCCCGTGCCCCCTCCGCCGCGGGGAGAGAGGCCCCAGCATGCAGTGGGCGGTGGGTACGCGGCGCATGAGGCAGGCTGGGGGTGCGCCAGGCGCACAGCTGTCTGTGTGGGCTCTGTCCTCTGCAGCCAGCCGGTCCCTGGCCTGGGCCCATCAAGGGTGGGCGGTGAGCCCCGGTGCCAGCTCGTCCCGTGATGGGGGTGGGGCTCGTGCCCAGAGAGCGTGACTGCCCGGGCTCGGGATCTCACACCGGGCTCGGCAGCCCAGCTCCTGGCCCCTCGGCCACTCTCGGTTCCTCCGAGGGGCCTGGGAGGGAGCCCGTGGCGGACCAAGGGCAGGTGCCTCAGCCAGAGGACGTGGCCGCCGGCTCCAGGCCTGGGGGCAGGGGCGGGTGGACAGTATCTCTGGCCCCAGGAGGGAATTCTGGATGTGTCCACCCATCTCCCCGCACTGAGCCGCGGGCTGTGGGCGGCAGGGCAATGGCTGGAGCCTCCAGGCCCCAGGGGGACGATGTCCCTGGTCTCCACGCAGGGAAGCGTCAGAGGCCATGGCCCGGGCCCCCTCTGCCCACCTGATGGTCCTGCCCCAGGAGGCCACGGGGGCTTGGGAAGGGGGTCACATTCCTTTCCCGGGCCACCTATGTGGCTCGGCCCAGTGTCGGAGGGGAGGGGCGGATGCTTCCCGGATGCTGCCAGTGACAGTTGTCCAGAACAGGCCGTGCTGGCTGTTGGCCAGATATGGCCAACTCTTGCCCTGTGAGGGGTCCTGTCCTGGCACAGCCTGCAGCAGCTGCGCAGCGGGCAGAGGCTCCCCGAGGGCTGGGCTGGCGTGGGAGGGGGCACTCAAGGCCACAGCTGCTTCCTGGGAGCGGCAGCCTTTGCATGGCCAGGCCTGGGGCTGGAGGCGGTGGGCAGGGAGCTTCTGCTTTCTTCCACTTGTTGTTCCACTTATTTATGCATTCATCAGCTGATTCTTTTTACTTTTAACTAGAGTGCATGAAAATTCATGCACTGGAGGGGGGTCCCTCAGCCGAGCCTGCCCCCTCTCACAGTCCGGGAGCCCTCAGGGACAGGAGGTGACCCGGGGATCAGGGGAAGGCGATGCCCCATCCCACCTCTGCTGCTGCCACTGCCGGCAGCGCAAGCCTCGGCCGGCCCTGGTTACCTGAGCCTCAGGTGGCCCGGGCAGCTGGGAAGCCGCCATTCTTATTCAAGGCTTGCCTGTGCCTCAGGCCGGCCCTGGGAGGCTGGGGGGCTGAGGAGACTGGGGGACTCCGGAGGAAGGTGCACGGAGTGGCCGGACCCACCTGGGGGCAGGCCCAGCCTTGTCGCATGCCTGCCGCCCTGGTGGGGCTGAGGGGACTGGGCACCGCCATCTTGTGGCCGTGGGTGCCATCATCTTTGAGGACATGGCAGTCAATTAGCATATTCCCTCCTTATTGGCTGTGGGTGCTGCCATCTTCATGAGGGAGTGATGTTCAATTAGCATATCCCCTCGTTATTAGATAGGATTTGTAAAAACTGATTTGAGAGAGAGAGGGAGGGGGGAGAGAGAACAGAGAGAAACACTGATTTGTTGTTCTACCTATTTTATTAATTCATTGGTTGATTCTTTTTAAAAAAAATTTTTTTATTGATTTCAGAGAGGGAGAAAGAGCTAGAGCATCAATGATGAGAGAGAGCCTCCTGCACGCCCCACAACGGGGATCGAATCCACAACCCACGCATGTGCCCTGACCAGGAATCAAACCATGACCTCCTGGTTCATAGGTCAATGCTCAACCACTGAGCCACGCCCAGCTGGGCTGATTCTTCTTTTTTAAATTGGTTTTAGGGAGAGAGAAACATCCTTCGGTTGGCTCCCCTCCTTGCCTGACTGGGGATCAAACCCACAACCCAGGTATGTGCCCTGACCGGGAATGGAACGGCGGCATTTTGGTGTGCGAGACGATGTGCCAATCGGCTGAGCCACCAGCCAGGGCTACATTCTTTCCTTTCCTTTTTTTTTTTTTTTTCTTTTTGCACTCAGCCTTGAAAATGCAGTGTGTGTACCGCGCACAGCCTCCCTGCCCAAGCTCATCGGCTACAGGGCCGGCGGCTGCAACCTGGGGTGAGACCTGCAGCGGAGGGTCAGGCGGGGAGCTAAGACCGAGTATGGGAGCCAGGGGCCCCTGCAGGTGTGCGTGATGGCGGAGCTACGGTAGCGGCAGTGTTCCTGGAGCAACCTGGTGGGGAAGATAGGTCAGAAGTTGTTGGTGTCGCCGGAACCGGTTTGGGTCAGTGGATAGAGCATTGGCCTGCGGACTGAAAGGTCCCGGGTTCGATTCCGGTCAAGGGCATGTACCTTGGTTCATTGACGTTTCTAGCTCTCTATCCCTCTCCCTTCCTCTCTGTGGAAAATCAATAAAATATATTAAAAAAAATAAAAAGTTGTTGGCATCTCCAATGCCGGGGTTGTTTTCCCGGCCTTACAAAGGTTCAGCATTCTGGAGAAAGGGCAGCGCGTACATGAGTAAAGAGTCTGGAGACGAAAGACAGTTTGGGAAGGCTCCGGGGGTCAGAGGAGCTTCAGCTGAAGGGAACTGAGGACGCTCCCTTGTCCAAGGGTCGGTGCTTTTATTCTAACACAAATTGTCCCGAGGGAAGGTGGAGATAGACACTTCAAAGGGCGCAGTACCAAAGGATACAATACAGAAGCATTACCATCTGGGGGACAGCCTACAGCTAGCTGTTCAGGTGTTTGGCCAGCAGGAGGCAGTAAAATGCCTGAGCTGTCCGGCAGTGAACAATCCTATTCAGGGTTGGGGGAAGTGCCTTTTAGCCGTTTCCAACAGGTAAATTACATGTGGAGCCCCCCAAGTCCCATCAACCTTTTCACGGACGGACCTCTTGTAACTATTACATGCTGGCATTGGTTCTCAGCAAAAAATCATAGGGTAGCCCGGCCAGCGTGGCTAAGTGGTTAGAGCTTTGGCCTGAGGGCTGAAGGGTCTTGAGTTCAATTCCAGTCAAGGGCACATACCTTGATTGCAGGTTCAATCCCCGGCCCAGGTTAGGGCAAGTGTGGGAGGCAACAATCAATGTCTTTCTCACATTGATGTTTCTTTCTGTCTCTCCCTCTTCCTTTTGCTCTCTCTAAAGAAACAACAACAACAACAGCTGAAACCGGTTTGGCTCAGTGGATAGAGCATCAGCCTTTGGACTAGAGCAGCCGTGGGCAAACTACGGCCCTTGGGCTGGATCCGGCCCGTTTGGCTGTTCTGTCCGGCCCGCGGAGCCAAAAGAGCGAAGGTTCTCTTGCTCTCCCCTCCGCTCCTTCACCAGCAGCCCAAGATGAGAGTGCCAGCATGGTCAGGTTGCTTTTGTTCTGGCCCTCCGGTCCAGCTTAAGAACCCATTGTGGCCCTCGAGTCAAAAAGTTTGCCCACCTCTAGACTAGAGGATCCGGGTTCCATTCAGGTCAAGGGCATGTACCTTGGTCGGGGGCACATCCCCAGTGGGGGGTGTGCAAGAGACAGCTGATTGATGATTCTCTCTCTTTGATGTTTCTAACTCTCTATCCCTCTCTCTTCCTCTCTGTAAAAAATTAATTTAAAAAAATGGGAAAATATCCTTGGGTGAGGATTAACAACAACGATGAAAGTAATAGGTCAAATCAAAGGGCAGGCCAAAACCCGTTTGGCTCAGTGGATATAGCATCGGCCTGCAGACTGAAAGGTCCCAGGTTGGATTCCGGTCAAGGCATGTACCTTGGTTGTGGGCACATCCCCAGTGGTGGGTGTGCAAGAGACAGCTGATTGAGGTTTCTCTCTCATCGATGTTTCTAATGTTCTATCCCTCTCTCTCCTCTCTGTAAAAAATCAATAAAATATATATGTTTTTTTAAATCAAAGGGCTGCCGAGACCGGTGTGGCTCAGTGGATAGAGCATCGGCCTGCGGACTGAAGGGTCCCCGGTTCGATTCCGGTCAAGGGCTTGTACCTTGGTTGTGGGCGCATCCCCGGCGGGGGGTGTGCAGGAGGCAGCTGATCAATGATTCTCTCTCATTGATGGTTCTAACTCTCTATCCCTCTCCTTTCCTCTCTGTAAAAAAATCAATAAAAAAATATATTTTAAAAATCAAAGGCAGTGACCGAGGAGGGAGAGGCTGGTGGGGAGGGTGGTTATGCTGAGGCAGACGGGCCTTCCTGGAGCCGAGTTCTCCGCGTTTGACTTGGGCCGTGGAGGCGGCAGGATGTCAGTGGCCAGGGGTGTGGAGGATGCGGCAGGGGGCAGGGGACAGAACCAGGAAGGGCTGGGCCAAGGTCAGAGCTCAGTTCCTTCCGGGGAGAGGCCGTGGGGAGCCTGCCGAGGGGCTCCGGGGGGCGGGGAGCGGTGGGGCCGCGGAGGGCGCAGGGCGTGGGTCAGCCGGAGGCAGCCGAGGCAGACGCGGCTCAGGACCCGGAGCCATCACAAACACGGCCCGGGCTGCCAGGCTCCTCTGGTTTGTCCAGAGAAGCCAGAAATCTGGATTTTTATGTGAAATCTGACTTTTCAGAGTTGGCAACCCATTCGAATTCTTCTGAAGCGCCGTGCTCAGCCAAACCAAACATGTCTGCAGGCGGCATCTGCCCAGGCGCCCGGTCGCCGGTTGTGGGGGAGATCACGGTGCGGGGCCGGCACCCCGTGACCAAGGTGGGGGCGGGGAGGGCAGAGCTGGCCAGGGGCTCGGCTTTCCGGGGGCCATGGGGGCTGGAGGGGCCGGGAGGGCAGCTGGGCCGCCTCAGACCCAGACCCAGGGAGGTAGCCTCTGGCACCCTGCGGGGGGCGGGTGGGGTGGGCAAGTTCAGGTTGCAGGTCTGCCTGGGGCTTGGCGAAGGACAGGTGGCCAGGCACCTGCTCAGGTTGACTCAGGTCAGAGGGGGCAGCCCGGCCCGCGGGGCTCAGGGGTTGAGCATCGACCTAGGAACCAGGAGGTCAGGGTTCGATTCCCGGTCAGGGCACAGGTCCGGGTTGTGGGGCCGATCCCCAGTGTGGGGAGTGCAGGAGGCAGCCGATCCATGATTCTCTCTCATCATGGATGTGTCTATCTCTCTCTTCCTCTCCCTTCCTCTCTGAAATCAGTTTAAAAAATAATTTTAAAAACCTAGAGGGGCGGAGCTGGGAGGAAGCAAGGTCAGGCACAGAGCTGCCTTCGCCCCCTCTTTGCTCTGG
Organism: Vespertilio murinus; assembly: GCA_963924515.1. NCBI lineage: Eukaryota > Metazoa > Chordata > Mammalia > Chiroptera > Vespertilionidae > Vespertilio > Vespertilio murinus. The sequence goes on along the minus strand of OZ004706.1, from coordinate 2,296,588 downwards.
GGCCCTCTCCCTAGAGGATCCCCTCATTTTTGCTCCCCAACAATTACCGGTTTCTGTGTCCACTCAGACGGACTTCCCATGATTCCCTGGTCCCAGGGCCCAGAAGTCGTCTGTCTCAATGCAAGTTCCCAAGGCAGTGAATCTCACAGGCCAGGCCACTCTGTCGGAGTCATGCCCTCCCCCCGGACGGCATGTCCCGCTAACCAGGCCCCCGCTCTGCAGGGCTGGAGGGGAGCAGCCTGCCGGAGGGCGGCTCCCGGCGGCTCCCGGCCCGCCCCCCAGACCCCAGAGGCCAGGCTCCTCACGGTGTTGGTGTTCCGGTGTTTGGGTCTCCGGGAAGCTCAGCTGCAGGCCCCAGGAGGCTGGTGGAAGTCTGGGTCCCAGGGGAGCTGGGGGCTGGGACCAGCAGCTGGAGAAGAGGGTGCAGAAAGCAGGCTGAGCGCCTTGGAGGGGCTGAGACCAAGTCAGAGGCCAAAGGTCAGCTGGGTGAGCCCCAGGGCCTGGAAGGGCGTCCTAAGCCACACATCGATCACGTGGGGGGCTGTGGGGTGGCCGTGGTGTCCAGCCCCGCGGTGGCTGTCCTGGTGGGACCCAGAGAGCGGGGAAGGCGGCTCCAGGCCCCGTGGGGGAGGAAGTAGCCTGGAGCCCACAGAATTTGGAGCCAGAACCCCAAACTCCTGGGGCATAGGGCGTATGACCTCGACTTTATGCCCAGCATTTCCAGAGCCCGGGGATCCAGAGTCAAAAGACCCAGACCTTGTCTGGGGGAGTGTGATGGGCCCCAAGCAGGATGCATGGGGTAGCCGCCCCCCCAAAGCTGACCAAGGGGCCCAGTTCTCCATGGAAACCCAGATGGTGGAGGGGGCTGCTGGAGTTGTGGTAGAGAATGCTGAAAAAACAAAAACAAACAAACAAAGACCCTGCCCCCTCCCTTAGCCAGCCTTAACCAGCCTTAACCAGCCTTAACCAGCCACCTCCCGCAGGCGGTCTGGGTGGGGCTAGCAGGACCACTGACCCAGGGACCCTTCCGGGCCCGCCCCGGGCTTGGCACATGCGTGTCTGCTGAGTGGATCCAGAACCCACAAGCTGTGGGGCCCCCACAGCTCCTTCTGCGGGAAGTCCTGAGGGCAGGCCTGGGTCTGGGCCACCCGGGAGTCCCCGGGGCTGACCCCGTGCTGCAGGCACCTGCTCTGGCTGAGGTCGGCGGGGAAGGGAGCCTTGGGGAGAGGGACCCAGGTGCCACTGGACCTCCCTCGCCTGGGTCTCTCCGACAGCCCGGGGTGGGGGAGGGGGGTCTGGGGACGCCCAGCTCCGGACGGTGGGGCCGCCGGCTGTGTTGTGAGCACATGTTTGTACACCGTGGCGTTCTCCCTGCCAGCCAGCGCAGAGATGGCAGCCCCCCGGCGGCAGCCACCCAGCCCGCTCCGGTTCAGGGGCCCGACCTCCCCTGACCCATTTCTAAGGGGGTGTCTCCGGGGGTGGGCGCCAGGCGCAGGGCGCGGTCCGGGCCCCACGGGCACGCAGGGCCCCCCCTGGACCAGGAGGAGCGGCAGGAGAATGCTTCGTCCCCTCCCCGGAGGCGGAAAACGCCCCCCACCCATCGAAACGGGGGGCGGGGGGCGGGGGGCTCGGCTCCACTTTGGGGCCCGGGCCCGGGGGCGGAGGGGGGCGGAGGGCCCGCCTTGGAGGGGGTCGGGAGGGGAGCGCGGCGCGCGGGCCGCGGACGCCCCGCGGGGGAGGGGCTGGGGGGCGGGGCGCCGTGAGGGGCGGGACCAAACACACTATTAGCCCCGCCCCTGGAGGCGGAGCCACTAGCCCCGCCCCTCCCACCGCCCACCTGCCCCGCCCCGCCTCCCGCCTCCCGCCGCCGAGGGTCCGCGGCCGCGGCGCTCCGGCCTCTCCCCGCCGCCCGCCGCCCCCGGGCCGCCCGCCGCCCGCCGCCCCGGCCCCGGCCCCGCGCCGCGCCCGCCCATGGGTGAGTGCCGGCCGCCGCCGTGCAGGCCCGCCTCCGCGCCGGCTCGGGGCGGGTGGGGGGCCGGGGCGCCGCGAGAGGGGCGGGGAGCGCGGGGACCGGCCTGTCCCCCCCCCTTCCTCCGCGGCGGGGCGTCGGGCGGCCCCTGCTCCGGGGAAGGCCCGCCGGGGCGGCGGCGGACGCCGGCCTCGGAATCGGAATCGGGGTGGCGGCGGCGGGGTCCAAGCCCCCCTCCCCTGTCGGGGTTCGCGCCAGCGGCGCCTCTCCCCGGCCTGCCGGCTGTCTGGGGGCCGCCCCGCCCCCGCCGCCCCGGCCCCCGGCTCCTTTAGGGGGGCGGCTTGGCGGGGCCCGGCCCGGGTCAGAGACGGCCAGTGGGTAAGGGGGGCCCTCTGGGCCCGTGAGGGGCGTCCGCGCACGGTGACGTGGGGGGCAGGGGCAGGGATGGCTGTGGGGCCCCTGGGGTTCCCCTCCGCCCCCCAGCAGTCCCGCGGGGCCCCCCGGGAAGCCCGGGGCCCCCCGGGTCTGGGAGCAGCGCCCCTCCCCCTCCCCAGACCCGCGGGCCGCCTCGGCGCGGCTCCCCCGGCGGAATCTGGACGGCTTCCCCGAGCCGAGCAGAAAGGGCCGCAGATCCCCCCGCAGATAAGCTGGCCTCAGAGAAGAGGGACACCGGCCTCCTCCGAGGGAGGGAGGGCAGCTGAGGAGGCAGCCCCACCCAGCCTCCGCCGGGAGGCGCTGGGCCCCGCGGCGCCTGGGTGCCCGGCCTGGGTGCACCCTTCCCTGGGCCGCACCCCGCTGATAACCCCCTGCTCTCTCCCCCGCAGATGCCGGGAGCCTGGCGGAGGAGAAGGGCCTGCGCTGTCAGAACCCCGACTGCATGGACAAGGGGCGGGCGGCCAAGGTAGGGGGCTGGGGCCGAGGGGTGCAGAGGGGCTGGGAGTGGGGGGTGCAGAGGGGCGGGGGGCCGGGGGCTGCAGAGGGGTGGGGTGCTCGCCGGCCTCCCTGCCCAGGCCCCCGCAAGGGCACAGTCGGGCGGCCACAGTGTACCCGGGCTCAGGAGTGGGTAGGGACCCTGGGGCTGGTTTTCGGAGGCCGAGGGGTGCCCCAAAGCCCCTTTGTGGGCTGCAGTTGGTGCAGCAGCCCTGGGGTGACTGGCCATGGCCCCCTGTCACAGATGAGAAAGCCGAGGCTCTGTAGGGGGGAGGCCCCCCAGGTTCTGTTCCAGCGCCAGTTGGCACCCTCCCTGCAGGACCAGGCCACTCCTCGGCCTGGGCCCGGGTCAGGGACGCTGTGCGGCAGCGGCTGTGGCCCTGGGACTGACGGGGGAGGGGCGGGTTGGTCCGGAGCTGGGAATGAGGCGGGACAGGGGGTCATGGTCAATGGGATGGACGCCGTGCTTCTGTCCCTGGCGTGCGGGCGCTGTGCCCGAGCGCGCTGCGCCTCCTGTGCCGCCGGGGGGCCCTGCTGGGAAGACATCTCGGCCCCGTTCCCCGATGAAGACTCCGGGGCTTGGAGCCGAGGCCCTGCCGCCCCAGAGAGACCGAGCTGGGGTTTGAGCCCACGGCGGGACGGGTCTGAGCCACAGGTGGGAACTGCCGCTGCCTCCCGCGTGGGGCTCGGGCTCAGGGGGCCCAATGCCGCTTCCTTCCGGCCGAGACCTGCCCTGTCGTCACTCCCATGTGCACACGGGGAAACTGAGGCCTGGGGAGGTGGTGGCTCCCCCGGGGGCGTGCTGCTGGGATGCGGTGGAGCTGGGATTTGAACCCAGAGCCCAGGCCTGTGTAATGCCAGAGCCCGGGGTAGCTCTGCTCTGCCAGCTGCAGGAAATTAAAAATGCCACTCCCCCAGGTCCCTCCCCCCCCCCGCCCCCGCCCGCAGACGCCCAGCATACATGCGGCACAGGAGGACCACGGCCGGGAGGAACGCGGGGTGCTGTTCCCGGTGGGCGCGGAGGGGGAGGCCTCCAGTTGCCGTGGCCACCAGGCGAGGGGGTGTCTGTGATTCAGACAATCTGCTGGCACGGCTGGCGCCTGGCATTGGCGCTTCGGTCTTGGCAGGCTGCCTCGCTCCCAGATGGGGGCTCCTGGCAGCAAATTGGCCTCATTACCCCGCTGCCCAACCTGCGGGGGGCCTGCACAGCCTTGGGGCTTCTGCCTGACCCCGAGGCCTGACAAGAGGGGCCGGGGCACCCTGTCCTGGCCCCTCTGGCGGGCAGCCGCCCCGGGGGCAGACCCTGGAGCCGGGGCAGGGTGGGAGGCCTGGACTGTGCGGAGGTGAGGCCCGTGGGTGAGCGCTGGTTTCAGAGCAAGCGGGGGACCTCTGCGGCCCCGGGTCCTAACCGAAGCCCAGCCTGGGCCCCCCGGGCCTCCTGGAACGCGGCATCTGCAGCCAGAGGGCTGCCCGGCCTGCAGGGGGCAGAGCTGAGGCTCCGTCGTCGGTGGGACCCGCTTTGGGACAAATGGCTCAGGCTGGCCTCGGGGACCTGAGTGATGAGAGGGAGGGGGGCTAGTCTGGGAGGACTTCCTGGAGGAGGCGGCCTCCGGTGAAAGCGAAAACCTCCATTAGGCGAGCAGGAAGGGGGAACTGCCGCAGGCGGGAGGACGGAGGCAGCTCTTGCCAAGCAGGAGGGACGAGGGGGCTGGAGGAGAGGCTGGGAGGAGGAGCCGAGACTCTCCTGCTGTTGTTGATGGCGATAACCACCACTGACCGGTGGACGTCAGGCCCTCACGGAACCCCTGTGAGAACCCCAGGAGGGAGCACTGTGACTCCTCCTGACACGCGAGGAATCGAGGCTCCGGGCGGTGGAAGGGCTTGCCCACAGCACACAGCGCGACTGGCAAAGCTTGGCCGGGAGGGAGGTCCGGAGCCGCCCCCTCCCGGGCCGCTCTAGGAAGGGCTGGCGGGACAGAGGAGCTCTCCGGAGGAGGTGACATCACTCATTCATTCACCAAATCAGCTCTGAGCACCGCCGGGCCGGGCCCCGGAGGTGTCCCGGAAGCCGGGTCCTGCCCTCCTGGAGCTGACATCCTGCGCCCCGGAGGCCGGAAGCGAGGACTCCGGGCCCGCTGGCCCCCAGGCTGCCCTGGGCGGGCCTCTTCCCACAGGGCCCGGCCTCCTCCCGGGCCCCCTGGAGGCTGGCTTTGACCTCTGCTGGGTGCTGAGGCTTCCGAGGTGAATCAGCCGCCCCGCCTCTACCTCCGCCCCAAGTTCACGCCGAGGCTGGCACCGGAGGAGCCCGAGCTGGGAGGTGGAGGCAGCCGGGTGAGCTGGCGGTGGGGGGCTGTGAAGGAGGGGGCAGGGCTGGGGGGGTGGGGAGAGGGAGGCGGGGCTGGGTGGGAGCACGGTGATGGACCGTCTGCCCTGGGGGCCTCAAACCAGGGTGTGCACCCCGGCCAGGGAGGCTCAGTGGTGGAGCACCATCCTGTGCGTGACGGGCAGAAGCAGGGCGCATGCCTCACTCGTGGTTCGACCCCGGTCGGCGTGCCCTCCGGGAGGGTGTCTTTAATGATGCTCTGTGACCTCCGGAGTCGCAGCCGCCCCTTCCCAGCGCCGTGACCCCCGGCAGTCCCTCTGTCAGTCTCTCCGCGCCTCGGTTTCCAGAGGAGCGGTGCTGGGGACCAAAGGGCTCGAGAGTATAGTGCCCGGCACGGGCTGGAGCCTGTCGGTGGCCAGAGCATGCCAGCAGTGACCTCGCGCCCACCCTCCCCCGAGGGGAGAGACCCCAGGCCTCAGGCGCACTTCCCTTCTCCCCGCTCAGAGCGGAGACCCGGGTGCCACCCCGGACCCCGGCCGGCCCCGCCCCGTGGACACAGGTTTGGGGCACGTCTGTCCCGGTCCAAGGGCGAGCGGAGCTCGGGGTCTGGGGCGCTGGGGGAGTGATCTCTTCCTCCCCCCTCCCTCTCGGAGGGCCGGGTGGATGTGATGGGGGCCCCGCTGGCCGGCTGGCCAGTGTCCGGCCCCTGGAGCTGGGCTGGTGGGTCAGGGCCGAGCCTGTTGAAGGAGACAGAGGAGAGGGCCGACGCTGGCGCCGAGACACCGGGCTCCGGCATCGGAGTGGGCAGGAGGCTGGGCGGGAGGCTGGGCAGTGCGTGGCGTGGCCCCCGGGCGTCGTCCTCAGACACAGGTGTCGGCTCCTCGGCCACCGTTTACTCAGCTGGGGGCCCTGCGTCCGGCTTCCCCAGGGGACCCCAGCTGGTCCCCGCACCCCTGCCTTGCAGCAGGCCCCACCCCGCCTCCATCGGACGGGACCCGGACCCGGGGCGCAGGGGGTGACGTGACTAAACGCCCCGGCGTGCCCGCCCTCCGCCTCCCGTTCCTAAGGCGCCGTCTGTCCCTGTCGTGGGGAGGAAAGGGAGGCTTGCTTTCCGCGTGGCCCCCAGGGCCCTGGCAGGGCGGCGAGTTCGGGCTCCGAGAGGCCAGAGTTGCAGCAGCTGCAGCTGCTCCCGGACGGACGGGGAGTCCTGAGCACCCCGCCTCGGAGTGCTGAGTGGGGAGAGTGGGAGCCGGATCTGCTGACAGCGGGCGGGGCGGTGGCAGGGGTGGGGGGGCGGTGGCAGGGGTGGGGGGGACGGTGGCAGGGGTGGGAGGGCGGTGGCAGGGGCGGGGGGGGCGGTGGCAGGGGTGGGGGGGCGGTGGCAGGGGTGGCGGGGTGGTGGCGGTGGTGGGGAGGACGGTGGCAGGGGTGGGGAGGGCGGTGGGTGTGCTCGCCGAGGGGAGGGGCGGCCAGATGGAGAGCCGCGGACACCGGCGGAGGAAGGGGTGGGTCTGAGGGCCGGGGTGGAGGAAGAGAGAGCAGGATGCAGGGAATAATGGGAGGGCTGGCCACCCACCCTCCCGGGCCGCACGCCTGGGGATAAGAGGGGGAGCGCGCTGCGCCCTTACAGTGGCCAGGTCCCGGGGTCCCTGGAGGCCACTGGTCTTTTCAGATGCCGCCCGCCCGCCCGGCTGTGGGAGGCGGCATCGGTCTGCACCCAGACGGGGCGTGGGACCAGAGAAGCAATGCCAGGGGCACTCCTGGGCTTTGGCTAAGTCTGTGGTGGGCAAGCGGCGGCTCTTTGGCCCCTGGAGTGTGGCTCTTCCACAGAACGCCACGGCCTGGGCGAGTCTATTCTGAAGAAGCGGCTTAGAAGAAGTTTGAGTTTTTAAAAATGTGGCTCTCCAAAGAAATGTCAGTCGTTGTGCTGTTGATGTTTGGCTCTGTGGACTGATGAGTTTGCCGACCACTGGGCTGAGTAATTCGGGGGGGGGGGGGCACACGCAGGTGAAGGCCTGGGGTACTCGGCCCAAGAGAGACACAGAGGACCCATCCCATGTGACGGGCCAAGACCAGCTGCCTGGTGTGGACCCTGCCCCCGGGAGGAGGGAGGGGGCTGCAGGGGGGCGTGGTGAGGGCTGGGGGGTGCGGTCTGTGGTTGGGAAGATGCAGGGGGGCCCAGGATCTGCCCTGGGGCCGAGGCCACTGCACCCCTCGGGGGAAGGAGGAAGGCGTGCTTGGGGCAAGGCTGCTGCCTCCCCGGGTGTACCCTGTCCCCCCCACCCCCCCGCACCGCCTGCACCCCGAGTTCCAGGCGCAGAGGGAGCCACCACGGGGCGGAAGGGCCCTCTGCAGCCCTGCGAGAGCCGGGAAAGAAGGGGGGACACAGAGGCGGCCAGACGGGTTTGGCAGGCGCCGTGGCGGCGAGCTCCGATCCCAGCCGTTCCTAACGGGGAGGCCCGAGCCTGGCGCGGGGCGATCCCTGCGGCTCTGCCTGGACCCCCGGCCCCGCGCCGGCCAGGACCGCGTCCGGCCGCTGGGCCTCCCAGGCCGGGCAGCCCCTGCCTGCCTCCGGCCCGGGTTCAGACGCGGGACTCGGAACTTTCCGGGGATCTGTGAGGGCCAGCCCCCGTGGGGACAGTGACCACCGCCTCCCACCCACCCCCTTCCGCCCCCTGCCGCCCCCTGCCGCCCGGACCCTGGGTCACTCCCCGAGGCCAGCGGGCGCCCTGCCACCCCCTGGGCCGCGGCGGGTCTGCCACCCGGGCCTGGCACGCCCCCGTCCCTGCCCGGGTGCATGATGGTACGGCCCGCCCCGCCCCGCCCCGCCCAGGTGGTAGCGCCCGGGCCGGCTACCGTAATTCCCCTATGTGTGGCGCCCCAGCCGGCGCAGATCCCCTGAGCCCGCCCTGCCCCACGGCTCGGGGACCCCTGGCCCCGTGTGCCCACGGGGACTGGCCAGTCAGCCCGAGTTCCAGCCCTAGGGGAGGAGACCCATGTCCCTCGGCAGGTCTCCCAGGGAAGCTGGGGTCCGGACGGGGTAAGTTCGGGGGGCCAAGTCCCCGCCTAAATCAGGCCGGAGTGGCAAGCCCCCCACAGTCCTGGGCCCACAGGGCGGTGCCCACGGTTGCTTCGCCTCTGAGGGTGGAATGAACGGGCCCCAGGGCCTGCCCCCACGCCCCCAGTGGCTCTGGGGTGATCTGCTCTGGTATACGCCCCGAGGCCGGGTCTTGGGGAGCCTGCGGGGTCCCAGCCCAAAGATGAAGTTGTAGCTAAGGGGGCCTTGTGGGGTGGCCAGTGGGCTCTGTGGGCTCAGCCCCACCTGGGGGATCAGCGTGGTCCCAGGCAGGAAGTCAGCTGGCGGCCAGCAGGGGGCGAGAGCGGCACCTCAGTGAGGGGGGTGATGGCTGCCGGCAGAGGAGGGGCGAGGAGCAGGAACCCTGGGGAGGCTGGGAAATGGCAGCCAGGGGTCCCCGGGCCCCCAGACTCCCCAGCCACTTCCCCGGGCGTGGCGGCTCTCGGCAGATTTTACAATTCCTCTGCCCCTCGGCCAGGGTCCAGCCCACACAAGGGCCCAGCGCCATCCTGGACGGAAAATTCCCAAGAACTGGCCAGCGCCTGCTTGGCACAGCTGGGCAAGGACAGTGGTACCCCCCCCCCAGCACAGGTCTTCACAGCTCGCGTCCTCTCCCCTGCCTCCCCCGTCCTCTCCCCTGCCTCCCCCGTCCTCTCCCCTGCCTTCCCCGTCCTCTCCCCTGCCTCCCCCGTCCTCTCCCCTGCCTCCCCCGTCCTCTCCCCTGCCTTCCCCGTCCTCTCCCCTGCCTCCCCCGTCCTCTCCCCTGCCTTCCCCGGAGCCCTCTGTCTGCGCCGGAGAAGGTGCCGGGGAAGGCGCTGGCTGCCTGCTCGGCTCCGGCTCCGGCTCCGGCACATCTGAGCAGGGACGGGCAGGGGGAGGTCAGGACCCAGCCTCTGCCTCTCTCCCTGGCGCCGGACCCCAGCCGGACGGCTCTCTGGGGAGGAAGGCCCGGCCTGCGGCCTGCGGACGGGTTCTCTACCCCCCACCCCCTGCCCCCTGCCCGGGGCCCGGCCCGGAGGACGAGGGGTGAGGTGCAGGCGCAGGGGGAGGGGGAAGGGAGCTGGCTGGGCTGCCGCGGGCAGGGAGGAGAGCAGCTGGCAGAACAGGCCCCGCCCTGGCTGACCTGCCCACGCACGCAGCCTCCACCCCGGCCTCCGAGGTGCCAGCTGGGGCCTCGGGCTGGTGGTTCCCAGGGGAGCGTAGCCCCGGGGGGAGCCCGTGGGAAGGGTGTCCCCCCAGCCAGGGAGCCCCGACTCCTGGTCCCCGGCTCCCCTGCTGTGGGCAGAGCACAGACCTGCCCCGGACAGAGGTCTCCCTCCCCCCGCAGGCAGGCGGCCCCCCAGCCGTCGTGGGGGGGTGTGCCCACCGGCCTCCCTTTTCCGGGGGGCTGGGGGGGGTGGCTCGGGGGGACGGGGGAGTGCCTCGGAGGCTCCATTATTCATCAGCCCAGCATCTGGTTTCTGGGTATCAGTTTCAACAAGCCGGCCCTGACTCACGAGCCTGGGGCTGGGCTGGGCGGGCAGGGCCCTCCCCGGCCTCAGAGGCTGGGCCGCTCGGGCCTGCGCCTGCTCGGGCCGGACTTGCAGAGAGAGGTGGGGACCGGGAATCCGAGAGGGCGCCCCTTCTGGTGCGGGCCGGCCTCCTTCCCTCCCGCCTCTGCCGGCCCTTCCCCTCCCTGGCGCCCGCGGCCTGGGGCAGCCCCTTCCCCGCTGGAGGGGGCAGGGCCCAGGATGGCCGCTCGGTGACTTGGGTGGCCTGCCTGGTGCTCTCCGTTTGATCCGGCCTGGGAACCCCAGGCCAGGGGGCCCCCTAAGCTGGCTTTGGAATCTGCCCTGTCCCCCCACCACACACACACACACACACACACACACACACACACACAGTCAGCAGCACTTCATGGTGCCCCTCGGGCCGGAGACACGCAGAGGTCTGAGCACAGGCCCCGCTGTCCCGCCCCCCGGCTGGTGACTTTAGGGACAGTCACTTCCCCTTCCCAAGCCTCAGTTCCTCTGTCTGTTCGTGGGGGCCGTCCCAGTATCTCCTCCTCGGGGTCGTGGGAACGCGTGCCCAGGGCTTGCCGCCCCAGCCTCCTGGCACGGGCCTTGCACTGGGGGGCTCCGCTGCTGGCCTGGGGGTGGCAGCAGGGGCAGTGGGCCTGGCAGCACCCCCAGGATTCGAGGTGGAAGCTGACCTGTCCAGACCCACGGCCACGGGTGCCGGGCGGACGGACAGCGGGGAGGCGTGGAGACCCAGCTCTGCCTCCATCCGCCCAGCCGTCCCTCCGGTCTGCCCCAGCACCTGCGGTGTGCCGGACGGGAGAGCGGAGGGCGCAGGGGGCTGAGCCGCCGCCTCGGGGCGGCACGCCGGCAGGAAGCGGGGCCAAGAAGAAGCAGCACTCGGGGGGCAGCCGGGCTGGGGGGCTGGGAGCGGCAGGGAGGGGCTCTTTCCTTCAAGGGGGTGGAGGCCGCCCGGGGAGGGGGCCTTTCGGTGGGGCGCAGTGCCAGCCGTGGCAGAGTCGGGGCACATGCTGTTCAGACAGAACGCAGACGGGGCCGAGCTGAGCCGGGGGAGGGAGGGAGGGAAGAGGCCGCAGGGCGGACCACCGTGCGGGAGGCGCCCGGAGGCGAGGGCGAGGGGGGAGCCAGGCCATGTGGGGGTCGGTCCTAAGCCACTGGAGAATTGAGGGGTGGGGGGGCACGACCAGGCTTCAGTGCTCAGGCCTGCCTGGGTGTGGACAGGGCGTGAGGGAGGCTCTGGGCCGCCCTGCCCCGAAGACACCGCTGCCCCCGGGGCCGAGCTCGGAGGCCAGCCTGTGGCACCTGGGTCGACGGAGCCGGCTGGGAGGAGCTGTCTGAGGGTGGGGGCTGGTGATGGCATGGTCCCCTCGCCCCACGGGAACCGGGGGTGCCATTCCAGGACCCCAGAGCCAGAAGCCTGGGTCCCGGCCCTGCCCTGGACTCAGCCGCTGGGACCCACACTCTGGACGGAGGCCTCAGGGCCCGCCCCCGCCTCTGGGGAGGAGGGTGACCCCAGCACCGCACCCCATCCTGGTGGCGCTTCTCGGGCTCCACGTGCGCCCCCTGGCGGCAGGGCACATGGGTGCACCCCGCTGGAGCCCCGGGGACCTGGGGAAAGTCGAGCTGGGCTAGGGGTTTTCCTGACCGTCTCCCTCCTGGTCCCCCCACCTCCCTCCCTCCCTCCCTCCCGCCGGGGCACCTGCGGTCCCGGCCCCCGGCTGCTGGGCCCGGCGGGGGAGCCGCCCGCCGGCTCCGGGGAGGCTGGGAAGCTGGAGGTCAGCGCAGAGAGGGGTGTCCCGGGCCGGACGGGGCGCGGGTCTGAGCCCCGGAGGGGAGCGTGCCCCTGCCCCTGTCCCGCCCCCCTCTCCTGCCACCAGCATTCGGGGAGCTCCCCCGGGAGAAGGGGGTCCTGGGGGACCCTGAGCCGAGGGCCTGGCCCCGGGGTGCAGGCGGGGGCAGCTGGGGCCGGACGCGACAGGCGGGCGGGCTCCGGGCGCCCCATTCCCCCCCCCGCCCCCCGCTGTCCCCCGGGTCCCAGCGCCGGCGGCGGGCGGGCGGGCGGGCGCGGCCGCACAATGGCAGGAAGCGGGGCCCCGCTTTGTCCGGCCGCGCAGCCGCTCCCTCCGGCCGCCATGGGCACCGGGCCCGGCGTCTCCGGGCGCCGCTCGGCCGCCAGGCCCGGCCCCGGGGTGCCCTCCCGGGACTCGGCGCCCTGCGGGGCCGGGGGCCGCGCCCGCGACCCGGACAGCCAGGTAGGGGCGCGGGGGGGGGGGCGGACGGCTCGGGGCGGGGTGAGCCGCCGCCCAGCCCCGTCCAGCGCTCCCCCGGGGAAGGGGGGGGGTGGGCCCCGAGACTGTGCCCCCTCCCGCCATCGCAGGGGGGGGCTGGAGGCGAGGGGGTCGCCCAGCCTGGTCTTTGTGTCTGGGCGGCCTCCGGGCTCCCCCCACCCCGTCCGGCCTCTGCCCAGGCCCTGCCCGCACCCCCCACCCGGCCCAGGCCGCCACTCCCCTTCCTCCTGCCGCCCGCCCTCGGGCGAGGGGAGGGCACTTCCGGCGCCCCCTCCCCAGGGAGCCGCCTTGACCTGCTTCCCCAGGCCCCCCCCCGCCCCCCCCCGTGCTGGTGAAGTTTGGTCCGTCCCCGGTGGAGTGGCAGTGGCCTTGGGGGGGGGGGCTCCCCTCTGGGCTGAGTCCTGGGAACTTGGGGCCCTGGGCCCTGCGGCCCCTCCCCGTGCCCCCAGAGGTGGAATGGTGGGCAGAGGAAGGGGGCCCCGGGCACCTGGTGGGAGAGAGGGGAAGGGGCTGCCCCACCTTCGCTCTGGGGAGACCTGTGATTTGGTGGTTGGGGCGGGGGAGGGGCAGCTGTCGGAGGGGCCCCTGTGCCGGCCGGACTCGGGCGGGAGGGCTGCGAGCCGGCCGGCTGTGGCCCTGGGGAGAAGGGCTCAGTAGGGCATGCGCCTTCCCTGGGTTCGCTGGGGCAAAGCAGACCCTCTGTTAGCGCGCCTGCGGGCCCAAGGTGGCAGGTGGACCCCAAGGTGACAGGCGGACCGAGGTGACAGGCGGACCCCGAGGTGACAGGCAGACCCCGAAGTGGCAGGCGGACCAGGTGGACTCTGAGGTCGGCAGGCGGGCCCTGAGGTGGCAGGTGGATGGAGGCCGAGGCCGGTGGTCCTCCCACGTCCTTTGGGTGAAGGAGATAGAACAGCCGCTGGGTTGAAGGGAGCCCTCAGGCCGACTTCAGAGCCCGTAGTGGTGGTGGTGGTGGTGGTGGTGGTGGTGGGGCTGAGGGCTGCCGTGGGGATCTGGCCAGAATGGCCACAGCTTAATGGGTAGAGCGTCGGCCTGTGGACTGAAGGGTCCCAGGTTCGATCCGGTCAAGGGCACATACCTCACTGGCAGGCTGGATCACTGGCCCTGGGTGGGGCTCGGGTGAGAGGCGGTCTATGTGTCACATCCGTGTTTCTCTCTCTGACTCTCCCCGCTCCCATCCAGTCTCCATAAAACCAACGGAAAGTATCTTCCGGTGAGAATAACAACAACAAAACCCCTGTGTCACAAAAGACACCCCCCCCCCGGCAAAAAAAAGTAACAAGTACTTCTTCTCTAAAAACAGTTTTTAAAAATCCTCACCTGAGGACACACTTCTTCATTTATTTTTAATTATATTTTATTTAATTTTTACAGAGAGGAAGGGAGAGGAATAGAGAGCTAGAAACATCGATGAGAGAGAATCATCGATCAGCTGCCTCCTGCGCACCCCCCACTGGAGATGTGCCCTTGACCAGAATCGAACCCGGGACCCCTCAGTCCGCAGGCCGATGCTCCATCCTCGGGGCCACACCGGTCAGGGCAGTTTTTGTTTTTAGAGAGAAGGGAAGGGAGGGAGACAGAGAGAAAGAAGCCTCCATGTGAGAGAGAAACCTCGGTGGTTGCCTCTTGCACTGGTCCCACTGGGGACGGACCCGCAACCTAGGCGTGTGCCCTGACCGGGAATCGAACCTGTAACCTGGTGTGTACACTGAGCCAGCTGAGCCCCCGGCTGGGACAGGGGCATTCGCTCCGAAGGGAACAGCCAAACCTCCGAATGCACGTGCAAACGCCGCCGCTCGGTTACTGTACCGGGGGGCACCCATCAGGCGGCTGGGCAGTGCCGGGCGGCCTGGCTGTCACTGAGCACCACCCGCACCCCTCCTGGCACCGACGCCCACACCTGTCCCGGTGCCTCCACGCCGCCTCCCGGGTACTTACTCCAAGTCTGCCCCGGGCGCGGCCGTTGGTGTCCCCGCATCCTTCACAGTGGCACAGGAGGCCCCCGTGGGCCCGGCCGAGGTCTGGCCCCAGCCCACCTCCCACCCTCGCCCACAGGTATGCCACCACGCCGACTGCCAGCAGCTGCACCGCCGGGGACCCCTCAACCTCTGCCACGCCTGTGACAGCAAGTTCCACAGCGCCATGCATTATGACGGGCACGTCCGCTTCGACCTGCCCCCCCAAGGTGAGTGCGGACCGGGGTGCCCAGGGTTGCCCCACATCCCCTTTCTGGGGGCACCGTGTCCTGGGACCTGGGGGAACCCTGGCAGAGCCGTCAGAAGGACAAGAGTGGACTGTAAACTATGAAACGCAAGTATGTTTCAGTCCCTTTTGTTCCCCAAGTTGTTTGTTTTTTATTGAAATATGTTTTTATTGATTTCAGAGAGAGGAAGGGAGAGATAGAAACCTCAATGATGAGAGAGAACCCCTGATCGGCTGCCTCCTGCAGGCCCCACACTGGGGATTGAGCCCGCAACCCGGGCATGTGCCCTGACTGGGAATCGAACCCTGACCTCCTGGTTCATAGGAGGTCAAACACCGGCCTGGCCTGACAAGTTTTTGAACAAGAGAAGGGGCTGGGGGCTGTGCCCGTCTCGGGAGCAGACCTGTCTCTGCCAGGGGCTGGGTCTGCACCTCCACGGCGGGGCGGGAGTGCGGGGGGGAGGGGGGCAGGTCAGAGGAACTTGTAGCCGGAAACAGAAACCCCTCCTGCTGAATGGGGACCTGGCCGGGCCCCCTGCCAACTGGCTGTGCTGGGTGCAGCCCTTTGTCTGCTCCTCGCTGGCCAGAGACACAGAAAGGCCTCCTGGGACTTTGGGTCTGGCCGCGGGGCGGGGGCGGGGAGGCCTGAGAAAGAGCCCTGGACCTCGGGCCCTTCCTGCAGTAATCCCAGAGGCTGACCTCCTCATCCTGATTCCATGGGAGGTAAACTGAGGCCACAGGTGGCTGTGTATTGAGAGCGGGCGTCACCTACAGCGTCCTCTCGGGGCCCTTGTGTCTTTTTGAATTGGGAGTCACCAGGTGCTAACAGTGACCGAGCACCCCTCCTCACAGAACCAAGGGGCCCTAGCTAGCGGGGGGCGGGCCACAGGGTCAGTGGTGGCAGTGCTGGAAGGCTAGAGCGGGGGCCAGCGAGGGAGCAGGCACAGCCCGTGCCGTTTTGTGTTTGTTTTGCTTTAAAAAATATATAAATATATAGATATAGATTTCAGAGAAGGAGGAAGAGGGAGAGAGAGATTGAAGCATCCATGATGAGAATCACTGATCGGCTGCCTCCTGCACGCCCCCCACCAGGGACCGAGCCAGCAACCCAGGCATGTGCCCTTCACTGGAATCGAACCCGGGACCCTTCAGTCCCCAGGCCTAGGCTCTGTCCCCTGAGCCACACCAGCCAGGGTTTTACCCTAAAGGCTCTGTTTTACCCTAAAGGCTCTGTCCTGGCCCGGAACGTGTCCACGCGGTCATGCCCCCCTCGCACCAGCCCTGCGGCGGACCTGGAGGAGGAGGAGGAGAGCCCCGTGGATGGCAAAGGGTAGGTGAGGGGGAGGGGGGGGGCGAGAAGACACGGCGGGGTCCCAAGGCTGGGTCTCCGGCCAAAGACCCAGGGACCCGCGGCTTCCCGCTTCCCAGGGGCTGGCCGGAGACCCCTCCCTGCCCCCGTCCCTGCCGCTGCCGCTGCTGCCTGCTTGCTGGAGGAGGCCACCTCGCCCGCCCCGGGCCAGCTGCAGGCCTCACCTGGCGAGGTGCCCCTGGGCGTGACTCCTGTGGTGGCCGCCAGAGGGCGCACAGCCCCTCCTGGGCCCCAGCCGGCCTGAGGCGCCTGCGTTCCTTGGCCAGTGGGGGTGTGTGTTGGAGGTGTGGGGAGGCAGCCAGGGCCCCACTCACAACACACCCTGGTGAGGACCCACTGTGCTCCAGCCTCTGACCTCCCTGGCTTCCCTGCAGGGACCGGAAGAGCTCAGGCCTGAAACTCTCCAAGAAGAAAGCCAGGAGGAGACACACCGACGTAAGGCCCGGCAGGCTCTGGGCCTGTCTGCTCTGAGCTCCGGGACCTGGGGTGGGCCCTCCCCTCCCTCCCCTCCCTCCCCTCCCTCCCCTCCCTCCTTCCCTCACCACCTGCCCTGCGGCCCAGCACGGCCCACCTTGGCCAGGTGGGGGCGCTGTAGGAGCGCCTCCCTCGGGTCTCGGGGACGCTGGCGGCCTCCCTGGGACACAGGTGGCTGGGGCCTCCCTGTAGTCACCCCCCTGCTGGGGGTCCCCTTCTAGCCCCGGGGTGGGGAGCGCAGGAAGAGGGGCCGCAGAAGCTGAGACCCATGTCCTCCCAGGACCCAAGCAAGGAGTGCTTCACCCTGAAGTTTGACCTGAACGTAGACATCGAGACGGAGATCGTGCCGGCCGCCAAGAAGAAGTCCCTGGGGTGGGCCTGGCGGGGCCGGGGTGGGCTCCTGCACGGGTGACCGTGTGGGTCTGGGTGGTGGCCCGTGAGCGTGGCCCTCACGAGAGGGAAGGCCCCCCCTGCACCTGTGAGCCTCCCGCCCCGTGTGCGTGGTCCAGGGTCTGCCCCGGTGTGCGGACACACCCCTGTGGTGTGTGTGTGTGGGGTGCGCACGCACCTGTGTGTCCGTGTGCGTGTGTGAGGCCCTGTGGGTGCTCCCGTTGCCACTGGGAAGGCGGTGGGCGGAGCAGGGGCCCTGGGTGGGGTGGGGTGGACGGCCCCCTGACAGACGCCGCTCCTGCCCGCCGCAGGGAGGTGCTGCTGCCCATCTTTGAAAGGAAGGGCATCGCGCTGGGCAAAGTGGACATCTACCTGGACCAGTCCAACACGCCCCTGTCCCTCACCTTCGAGGCCTACAGGTTCGGGGGACACTACCTGCGGGTCAAAGGTGAGCCGCCGGCTGGGTGGGGTGGCCGGGCCGGGCCGACTGGGCCTCCGGAGGTGAGCGCGGCTCCCAGGCTCAGGTTCCCCTCGGCAGCGGCCGAGCGGCTCATTTCCATACAGGTGTCCGCGGGGCGGGCGGGCGGGGCGGGGCGGCTCAGCCTCAGTGCGGGTCCCTGGGGAGAGGGCACCCGAGCCCCTCGCCCACCAGACCTGGTGTTGAGGCCTCTCCTTGCCCCCCGATGCCGCCCCAGCCAAGCCGGGGGACGAGGGGAAGGTGGAGCAGGGCGTGAAGGACGCCAAGTCCCTGAGTCTGCCCATCCTGCGGCCAGCCGGAGCTGGGCCCCCGGGCCTGGAGCGCGCCGACCCCCAGAGCCGCCGGGAGAGCCTGGACATCCTGGTGAGGAGGGGGGGGGTGTGAGGAGGAGGCGGGGGTGAGGAGGAGGAGGGTGGGGGGGGAGGGCCTGGGGGGTGGGCGGGGCCCTCGCTGCTCCTTCTGGGGCTGTAATCCCCCCTGTGGACACCGGGGCTGGCTCTGGGAACAGGGGGCCCCTTTTTGTATCTAAGGTGGTAGTCTGTCTCCGAAAGTCTGCCTGTGCCCAGCGAGTGTGTGTGTGTGTGTGTACAAGCAGGTGCTGTGTGTCACTGATTGCATGTGTGTGCATGTGTGTGTACAAGCAGACGTGTGTCACTGCGTGTGTGTATGTGTATACTATATGTGTGTGTGTACGTGTGTGTAAGCAGGTGTTGTATGTCACTGGCCATGTGTGTACATACGTGTGTTTGTACAGACATTGTGTGTCACTGTGTGTGTGTGTGTGTGTGTGTGTGTGCATGTATGTACGTGTGTGTGTGATGGATCCCCTGGAGCTGTGCCCCTAAGTGCACCAAGTGTGACTCTCCCCCGCCAGCTCTGCGCTGTGGCTGGGAGGCTGGGGGGGGGGGTCCAGGTGCCTCTGTGTCTGGATCTTCCCGCCCCAGAGCACTCGTGGTCCTGGGGGCAGTGGCACTGAAAAGACCCTCGCCTGTCACGGCCTGGCCCGAGGTCCTGGGACCCCCCCCACGGGCGGGGCTGTGGGGACGGGGCAGTGCTGGCCTAACCCCCCTCCCCGCCAGGCCCCTGGCCGCCGCCGCAAGAACATGTCGGAGTTCCTGGGCGAGGCGAGCCTCCCCGGGCAGGAGCCCCCCGCGCCCTCCAGCTGCTCGCTGCCCACCGGCACCGGCAGTGGCACCGGCAGTGGCGGCGGCGGCGGCGGCGGCGGCGGCGACAGCTGGAAGAACCGGGCCGCCAGTCGCTTCAGCGGCTTCTTCAGCTCGGGCCCCAGTGCCAGCGTCTTCGGCCGGGTACGTGGCCCGAGGGCCCCGGGGCAGGGCGGCGGGCGGCCCTGACCCCTGACCTCTGACCCTGACCCTGACGCTGGCCTCCTCCCAGGAGGTGGACAAGATGGAGCAGCTGGAGGGCAAGCTGCACGCCTACGGCCTCTTCGGGCTGCCCCGGCTGCCGCGGCGGCTCCGCTTCGACCACGACTCGTGGGAGGAGGAGGGGGACGAGGAGGAGGAGGAGGCGGACGCCTGCCTGTGGCTGGAGGACAGCTGGCGGGACCTCATCGACGGGCACGAGGTGGGCACCGCCGCCGCCGCCGCCTCCCTCTTCCGGGGGGAGGACAACACGGCCCCCCACTCCAGGGGAGCGCCCCGTGGCAGGGGGTCCCCAGGACAGCCCTGGGAAGCTGTTGTCTCCACCTGCCCACTTCGGGGAGACTGAGGCAAAGGGAGGTTACAGCGTGCCGTTTCGATGTCTTCGTGGAAGATAGAGGAGGGCCCAGAACTTGGGGGGCCCTGGGTCTCTACGAGGAAAAGGAGGTCACGGTCTAGGTTGCCCCCCTCCCGCTCCCCCGCTGACCCCGCCTGACCCCGCCTTTCCCGCAGAAGCTGACCCGGAGGCAGTGCCACCAGCAGGAGGCGGTGTGGGAGCTTCTGCACACGGAGGTCTCCTACGTTAAGAAACTGCGGGTGATCACTAACGTGAGTGGGGCTCACGGCCCAGCGCCACCCCCTCTGCTCCCTTTGGGTCTCCCCCCCCCCCCCCCCCCGCAGAGTGAGGGCCTTTGCAGAGGGGGTAGTTGCCCGGACACAAATGGGAGGAAAGCAGGAAGGGCTGCCCCCGAGGGCTCCCGGCGGGTTAGAGGGCGGAGCGGGAGGAACACGGCCCCATGCCCTGGTTCACTCCTTCAGCAGCCATTCCTGACACCTGCTGTGCCAGGGCCAGTCTAGCCGGGGAGGCGGAGTGCGCAGGACATGTGTGTGTGGGGACATGTGTGTGTGGGGACATGTGTGTGGGGGGACGTTGATCTGGGGGAGCACCTGCCTGGGCTTGGGGTTCAGGAAGGCCCCCTCTTGAGCTGACACTCGGAGGCTGAGCCAGGACAGAGTGGAGCCTGGGCAGGGCGACCCTCCCGCGGGCCACGGGGTTTGGGCGTCTTCCGAAAAGGTGACCCTCTCTGTGCCCGGGTACCTCACAGCCTCCTGGGAAGCGTGGGGGGTAGAGGGGAGCCTGAGAATCTGGGTGGGGGGTCGGGACTGGCACCCCCAAGCTGCAGCGCCCCGTACCCCCACAGCTGTTCCTGTGCTGCCTCCTGAACCTGCAAGAGGCGGGGCTGCTGTGTGAGGTACGGCTGGGCCTGGGGAGGGGATGGGGGTGGCGGAGTGTGGGGTTTAAGCAGGGGTGGAGGCGGGGAGTGAAGAAGGAGGGGATGAGCCCAGGCGGGCTGGGGGCGGGGCTAACGGGGCTGGGAGGCTGGGGCGGGGCGGGGCGGGGCGGGGCTAACGGGGCTGAGGGCGGGGCCGAGCGCACCTCCCACCCGCAGGTGGAGGCGGAGCGCCTGTTCAGCAACGTCCCCGAGCTCGCGCGCCTGCACCGCGGGCTGTGGGGCAGCGTGATGGCGCCGATGGTGGAGAAGGCGCGGCGCACGCGGGCGCCGCTGCAGCCCGGCGACCTCCTCAAAGGCTTCAAGATGGTGCGGACCCAGCCTGCCCGGGGGCGGGGGGGACGCGGCAGTGGGGCTGGGGCGCCCATCTCATCGGCTGTCACCCACCCCCCTGGGAGCAGGGGCCCCGCCCTAGTGGTCAGAGGCGAGGACTTCCCAGTGGGTCGCCCGGGTTCGGCCCCGCCTGGCCGGCTGCCCTTGCTGCCCGGCCCAGGGGCTGTCTTGTCGAATGGAACAAGGGGGTGACGGGCTTGTCACCTGCGGGGTGGTCGCGGGGAGCACAAGGGAGAGCTTGTGCGGGCCCGGCCCGCAGGGGCGTCAGGTAACCGGTGCGTGTCCTCCCGGGGCAGTTCGGCTCCCTCTTCAAGCCCTACATCCGGTACTGCATGGAGGAGGAGGGCTGCATGGAGTACATGCGCAGCCTGCTGCGCGACAACGACCTCTTCCGGGCCTACGTGACGGTGAGGCGGCCGGGGGCCGGGCCGGGGGCGGGGGGCCCACTGTGGCTGCGGGCGCGCGGGAGCTGACAGGGGGCGGGGCCTTGGCGCCGGGGGCGGGGCCTGGCCTGGGCACCGGGGGCGGGGCCTGTGGGTAGGGGCGGGGCCTGTCCTGACCCCGCCCCCCGCCCCGCAGTGGGCCGAGAAGCACCAGCAGTGCCAGCGGCTGAAGCTGAGCGACATGCTGGCCAAGCCCCACCAGCGGCTCACCAAGTACCCGCTGCTGCTCAAGTCCGTGCTGCGGAAGACCGACGAGCCGCGCGCCAAGGAGGCCGTGGTCACCATGGTAACCAGGGCGGTGGGTCCGCGGCGGCCGGGCCTCTCCCTGGGCCTGGGCCTGGGCCTGAGCCAGCCCCTGTCCCCCCCTGTCCGCCCCTGTCCGCCCGCAGATCGGCTCCGTGGAGCGCTTCATCCACCACGTGAACGCGTGCATGCGGCAGCGGCAGGAGCGGCAGCGGCTGGCGGCCGTGGTCAGCCGCATCGACGCCTACGAGGCGGTGGAGGGCAGCAACGACGAGGTGGACAAGGTGGGCGGCCTGGCCTTGCTGGGGGGGGAGGGGCCAGACCGGCAGGAGGGCTGTGCTGGAGTGAGTCTGGCGTGGGGACTTCCAGCTGAGCTGGGAGGCCAGCCCTGACCCCTCCCCGGCGCCCTCCCCCATCACCCGTGTCCTCCCCCATCACCCGTGCCCTCCCCCATCACCCATGCCATCACCCATGCCCTCCCCCGCAGCTCCTGAAGGAGTTTCTGCACCTGGACCTGACGGCGCCCATCCCGGGTGCCTCCCCCGAGGAGACGCGGCAGCTGCTGATGGAGGGCAGCCTGCGGATGAAGGAGGGCAAGGACAGCAAGGTGACTAGGGGCTGGCCCCGCAGGCTGGACCACCCCTTCCTGGGCACCTCCTGGGCGGAGCCAGGGGTCTCAGCTGCCCAGCAAGTTGGACGGCAATTCAAGAACTAGTGACCTTGTGGTCTGAGGGATGACCATCTGCCTGCGCTTTACAAACTCAGCAGCGTGGCCACAGCCTGTGGTGCCGGTCTTGCCCACTGGACGCCACGTGGTTGCTGGGCGGGGGGGGGGGGGGCGCACTCCATCAGCAGGCCGGGGCGGAACCTTGCCCTGAGCTAGTAATCCGTCATGCCTCAGGTAGCCAGAGTCTGCAAGTCAGGGTTTTAGTGACCTCCCAGGGGAAGGAATGCCGGCCTGTGTACTGAAGGGTTCCGGGTAGACTCTGGTCAAGGGCACAGGCGGGCTCCATCCCCAGTAGGGGGCGTGCAGGAGGCAGCCCAGCAATGATTCGCTCCCATGGATGTTTTTCTCTCTCTCACTCTCCCTTCCTCTCTGAAACCCATAAAAATACATTAAAAATCAAATAAAATTTACCTCCCTTTCCTCTTTAGTATCAAGTTTTTTTGTTTTTTTAATTTTTTTTAATATCAAGTTTTAATTTAAATAAGTCACAGGTCTATAGCTCAATGAAAGAAAGTCATCTTGTTCTTCCTTTTTTTAAATTGGCTTCAGAGAGGAAGGGAGAGGGAGAGAAAGAGAAACATCAATGATGAGAGAGAATCGCCAATGAACTGGCCCCTGCACGCCCCCCACTGGGGACTGAGCCACAACCTGGGCATGTGCTTTTAGCCAGAATCGAACCTGGGACCCTTCAGTCCGCAAACTGACACTGTATCCACTGGGCCAAACCAGCTAGGGCAGTGGTCGGCAAACTGGCTGGCGATCCACAGGCGGCTCTCGAGCCATGGTTTGTCGCTTTGTTGACTAATGAGTTTGTCGACCACTGTCATATACTAACTACCCTTTACCTCTTTTTTGTTGTTGTTTTTTGTTTTTGTGTTTTTAAAAATATATATTTTATTGATTTTTTTTACAGAGAGGAAGAGAGAAGGATAGAGTTAGAAACATCGATGAGAGAGAATCATCGATCAGCTGCCTCTTGCACACCCCCTACTGGGGATGTGCCCGCAACCAAGGTACATGCCCTTGACCAGTATCGAACCCGGGACCTTTCAGTCCGAAGGCCGACGCTCTACCCACTGAGCCACACCGGCTTCGGCTACCCTTTACCTCTTGGCACACAATATAAATTGCCTAATCCTCACAGCTTCCAACTACACAACAACATTTAGTCTAGCAGTGGTCGGCAAACTCATTAGTCAACAGAGCGGCAAACCTCGGCTCGAGAGCCGCATGTGGCTCGCCAGCCTCAGTTTGCCAACCACTGAGCTAGTGCTTGCTCTTCCTTTTAATTCTGCTCTCACGATCATGGGATCATGGGCGTCGGGGCAGGGAGGTGTTTGACAAAGCCCGGGTGCCCCCAGGAGAGGGCGCTGCAGCGGACCCTGGCTCTGACCCCTGGCTCTGACCCCTGGCCTCCTGCCCCCCCCCAGATGGACGTGTACTGCTTCCTCTTCACGGACCTGCTCTTGGTGACCAAGGCGGTGAAGAAGGCTGAGAGGACCAAGGTCATCAGGCCGCCGCTGCTGGTGGACAAGATCGTGTGCCGGGAGCTGCGGGACCCTGGTGAGGGCCCGGGCCGGGGCCGTGCTGGGCGGGCGGCCGTGGGCTTGGCTGGCACTGACCCGAGCCCTCCCGAGCAGGCTCCTTCCTCCTCATCCACCTGAACGAGTTCCACAGCGCCGTGGGGGCCTACGCGTTCCAGGCCAGCGGGCAGGCCCTGTGCCGCGGCTGGGTGGACGCCATTTACAACGCCCAGGTGAGGGTGCCGGGCTGGGTGGACGCCATTTACAACGCCCAGGTGAGGGTGCCGGGCTGGGTGGACTCCATTTACAACGCCCAGGTGAGGGTGCCGGGCTGGGTGGACCCCATTTACAACGCCCAGGTGGGGGTGCCGGGCTGGGTGGACTCCATTTACAACGCCCAGGTGGGGGTGCCGGGCTGGGTGGACTCCATTTACAACGCCCAGGTGGGGGTGCCGGGCTGGGTGGACTCCATTTACAACGCCCAGGTGGGGGTGCCGGGCTGGGTGGACTCCATTTACAACGCCCAGGTGGGGGTGCCGGGCTGGGTGGACTCCATTTACAACGCCCAGGTGGGGGTGCCGGGCTGGGTGGACCCCATTTACAACGCCCAGGTGAGGGTGCCGGGCTGGGTGGACCCCATTTACAACGCCCAGGTGGGGGTGCCGGGCTGGGTGGACCCCATTTACAACGCCCAGGTGAGGGTGCCGGGCTGGGTGGACCCCATTTACAACGCCCAGGTGAGGGTGCCGGGCTGGGTGGACCCCATTTACAACGCCCAGGTGAGGGTGCCGGGCTGGGTGGGCCCCATTTACAACGCCCAGGTGAGGGTGCCGGGCTGGGTGGACCCCATTTACAACGCCCAGGTGAGGGTGCCGGGCTGGGTGGACCCCATTTACAACGCCCAGGTGAGGGTTCCGGGCTGGGTGGGCCCCATTTACAACGCCCAGGTGAGGGTGCCGGGCTGGGTGGGCCCCATTTACAACGCCCAGGTGAGGGTGCCGGGCTGGGTGGGCCCCATTTACAACGCCCAGGTGAGGGTGCCGGGCTGGGTGGACTCCATTTACAACGCCCAGGTGGGGGTGCCGGGCTGGGTGGGCCCCATTTACAACGCCCAGGTGAGGGTGCCGGGCTGGGTGGGCCCCATTTACAACGCCCAGGTGAGGGTGCCGGGCTGGGTGGACTCCATTTACAACGCCCAGGTGAGGGTGCCGGGCTGGGTGGGCCCCATTTACAACGCCCAGGTGAGGGTGCCGGGCTGGGTGGGCCCCATTTACAACGCCCAGGTGAGGGTGCCGGGCTGGGTGGACTCCATTTACAACGCCCAGGTGAGGGTGCCGGGCTGGGTGGACTCCATTTACAACGCCCAGGTGAGGGTGCCGGGCTGGGTGGGCCCCATTTACAACGCCCAGGTGAGGGTGCCAGGCTGGGTGGACTCCATTTACAACGCCCAGGTGAGGGGTGCCGCGTGGAGGTCAGGTGGGCAGCCAGGTGGGGGCCGTGGCTCACAGCCCACCTGCCCCCGTGGGCGCGGGCCCCGCCTGCAGAACCAGCTGCAGCAGCTGCGTGCGCAGGAGCATGCAGGCAGCCAGCAGCACCTGCAGAGCCTGGAGGAGGAGGAGGAAGAGGAGGAGGAGGATGAGCAGGAGGACGAGGAGGAAGACGAGGAGGACGAGGAGGGTGGGGAGAGCAGCGCTTCGGCCGCCAGCTCCCCCACCATCCTGCGCAAAAGCACCAACAGCCTGGACTCCCAGCACTGGTACGCGTGGCCGGGCCCCCGCAGGCCTGGGCGGGCAGGCCCTGCAGCCTGGGCGCCTGGCCCCCGGCCGCAGACGCTGCGCGGGGCCCGGCTCCAGTCCCTTCTCCGTGCTGTGAGCCCAGCCGGGAGCGGGTGTGGGTCCTGGCGTGGGAGCGGGTTGGGTCCTGGCGTGGGAGCGTGGCTGCCCCGGCCACAGGCAGGGTTGGCAAAGGATTTTCAACCTGACCGCCAACTCTGCTGCTTCATCGGTAGCTGCCCGCCGGGAGCGAGCTGAGGGCTCTCAGGCTGTGTCCCACGGGACAGGGTCCGGGATGGGGTCGGATGCCATGCTGGCGTCCGCTGTGGGCACAGGAGCGGGGAGGGGGGGTCTGGGCCCGTGCCATGTTTGCCATCGCTGAGCCTCCAGCGGGCAGGGCTGTGGGTGTCTCCGGAGGCTGTGCCGCCCTGCTGTGCCCGCGGGGCTGACTCCCTTCCCGGCCTGGCCCGCAGCGCCTCGGACGGCTCCACCGAGACCCTGGCCATGGTGGTGGTGGAGCCGGGGGAGCCGCTGTCCTCTCCCGAGTTCGAGGGCGGCGCCTTCAGCTCCCAGTCGGACGAGATGTCCCTCAGCACCACGGCCTCGTCCGTCACGCCGACCAGCGAGCTGCTGGCGCTGGGCCCCGGGGACGGCCGCTCCTGCTCCATGGACTCCGCCTACGGCACCCTCTCCCCCTCCTCCTTGCTGGACTTCGCCGCCCCGGCCCCCGCGGCCGAGCCGGCGCCCCGGCCCCCCGGGTCGCCGCAGGCCCCCTCGCCCCCGCCCTCGCCCCGCCTCCGCCGCCGCGCCCCCGTCCAGCTGCGGCCCCGCCTGCTCAAGTCCAAGTCCGAGGCCAGCCTCCTCCAGCTGCTGGCCGGGGCCGCCGCCCGGGGGGCGCCCCCCGCCCCCAGCCGCAGCCGGTCCGAACTCTGCTTGGCCGCCACAGCCACGGGCGCTAGGACTCGGGGCTCCCCCCGGGAGGCTGGGCCCCGCGGACATCGCGGGGACGCACCGAGCCCTGGTGGCGGCCCCCAGCCACCAGAGACGGGGGGCAGGACCGCCTGCCTGGCCGGGCGGCCCGAAGGGCCCGCCAGGAGGAGCGGAGAGCTGCCCTCAGGGGCCGCCCCCCGGGTCCAGCCCGAGCCGCCCCCCGGGGTCTCTGCCCAGCACAGGAAGCTGACGCTGGCCCAGCTCTACCGCATCAGGACCACCCTGCTGCTCAACTCCACGCTCACCGCCTCGTGAGTGCCCGGCCGGCCCGGGGCGGAGGGCAGGCGGCCCAGCCCGCTGGCACGGGGGGGGGGGGGGAAGGGGGGGCAGGGCGCTGTATGGCCGGAGCAGCCGGCACCCAGGGCTATGGGGGAAGAGGAGCCCGGGGCCTGCCCCAGAGCTGGGCTGAGGGTGTCTTCGGGAGCGGGGGGGGGGGGGGGGGGGGGGTCAGAGGTCAGAATTGTAGCGGGGAGGAGAGGGTGGCTGGAGCCCCTCTGAGTGGCATCAGCAAAGGAAGGACTGTCTCTCCCTCCCCTCCCCGCCCCTGCAGGGAGGTCTGAGCAGAGGGAGGCCCCCGAGGGTGCCGCTGGCCACGGACAGCAGACAGCAGGCCTCCGGGTGCGGCCCGCTCCAGCTGCCACCTGTGTGCGCACAAGCCGAGTGCAGAGTGCCGATGCCTGGCAGGACCTGCCGCCGCAGCCGCGTGCACTCGGCCAGACTGGACGGAGGAGGAGGAGGAGGAGGAGGGTTCCCCCGAGGCCCAGGCTCAGGATGGCCCCACAGTCTCACCGTCACTAACCCCCCTCCCACCCCCCCTGCCCAGCAGGATTCCTTGTCCGCTACCCCCTGGAGTCACCAGCTTCCCCTGCGCTGGACTCCAGCCCCCCCCCCTCCTCTGGCCCCGAGTGGGACAGCCCCTTGCCCTCGCCCCCCTCCCCGTCCCAGGCCCGCGGGGCTCGCTGTAAAGTCGCATATTTATTGAGCTTTGATTCTTTTATAAAGACTTGTACATACTCCACCAGAAGGAGTCCTTTGCTTCGGATCCCACTCCTCTGTCCCCCCATCTGTGGTGGGGTGCGGGGGGGAGAGGCCGTGGGGAGCAGCAGTGAATTAGGGGGCAGAGGCCACCGGACCAACACCCCAAAACCAAGCCATGCCCTGACCAGCCATGAGGTCCACCCTGAGAGCCCCACGTGGTGCTGCCCCGGCTGCCCCCGAGCTTATGCCAGGGTGGGCGGCCCGGGAGTCTCTGGGGCTCCTCTCCAGGGGAGGGGGCCCTGCACCCCCACCTTACGGAGTCTGGAGGGGCCTGGCTCTGAAACCCCGTGGAGGAAGTTGGGGGTGGTCTCGGGGCTGAGGCCGGAAGCCAGGCCCGCGGGCCACGAGCTCCGCCGCGCTGGGACCGCCTCCCGGGCCGGGCTCCCCTTCCAGGGCCCCTGGGCTGCTCCCCGACCCCCACCCCAGGCAGGCTCCGGGGGCGGGCTGCGGCTGGTGCTGGGCCGGAACCGCGGTGGGCAGGGCGGGCAGAGAGGGGAAGCCCCCGCGGGCGCACGCCGGGCCTGCCCGTTCCAGTCCCGCGAGGGCCCGAGCGGCGGCGGCGCGGGCCATGGACCGGCAGCCCCGGCGCTGGGCGGCAGTGGCGGCTGCAGTGAGTGGGGGTCCGGGTGGGGGTGGGGTGGGGGTGGCCTGGGCCGGCGCGGGAGGAGGGGTCCCGGGAACAGCGGTACCTGAATCCGGCTCCCAGGCTCGCGGGGGGTTGGGCGGGCGGCCCTCCCCTCCCCTCCCCTCCCCTCTGACCTAGTTAGAGGCTCCGCCAGGGCGGGCCCTTCCTTCCAGAGGAAGCACCCAGCCGGGGTCCCCGAGAGCGCGGGTCCCTCGGGTGGGGGTGGGGCTGCCTGACTCCGCGGTGGAGGGGCTCTGGGAGGGACCAGGGACTGGGGGCGCCCTCCGAGAGCCCAGCCTGGCCCGTCTCCCTGTTTGGTCCCCAACCCTTGGCACCCCTCTGCTCAAGACCCTGAGAAGGGGGCGGCTCTGAGGGCACAGTCTGGGGGCCTCTGAAGGGGGGAGACTGGGCAGGGAGAGGCCCCGCATGGGGCAGCCGTGCCCTCGCCGGAGCCAGCAGCCCCTGTCCCCCAGGCCCTCCTGCTGCTCCCGCTGGGTGCCCGGGGCCAGGGCGGCACTGCCAGCCCCGGGTGTGACTGTGCCCGTGCCCGCGGCGGCCAGAGGGGCCCGCTCTGCTGCAGGGGCTGCCCGGCAGGTGAGTGGCTGCGGGGGGAGGGGCGGGCCAGGGGGGGCTGGGAGAGAAGTGGGGAGCACAGGTAGGGAGCGGGGAGGGGAGGCGGGTCCCCTCTGACGCTCTGACCCAGCCGGGGCTCCACAGGGCAGTACCTGGTGGCCCGCTGCACACAGCCCTGTGGCAACGCCACCTGCGCCCCCTGCGCCCGGGGCACCTTCCTGGCCCAGGAGCACCACCACCAGCCCCGCTGCACCCGCTGCCAGGCCTGCGACGAGCATGGTGAGGAGCTGCGGGGTCTGGCGGGGGCCCTGAGGGCAGGCTGCGCCCGCCTCTCTCTGAAGGGTGCCAGGGCCTGTGGTTCCCCCCCCCTCAGGCCGCTCTCCCTGCCCCCGCCCCGGGCACCTTGTGCCCCTTCCTCCCGGCGACCGTCCTGTCTGCACACCTCCGGCCCGGCCTGGGGTGTGCGCTGCCCTGTCTCTGGTTTATCCCGTCTGTTCTTCTGGGGATCCGTCCCGCCTCTGGGGGGGGGGGGTCTCTGCCCCTAACCGCCTCTGCTCCCCCCCCCCCCCCCAGTCTCCCAGGTGGCCCTGGAGAACTGCTCGGCGGTGGCCGACACCCGGTGCGGGTGCCCGCCAGGCAGGTTTGCGGAGTGCCCGGGCCCACGCTGCATGAGCGGCGTGCCCTTCCTCTGCCGCCCCTGCCTGGACTGCGGGGCCCTGCACCGCCACACGCGGGTGCCCTGTGAGTACCCACTACACGGCTACTGAGCCCCTTCCCTCCCTTCCTCTCTCTCTCCCACCTTGACCCACCCGTCTCTTGGTCTGCAGGTTCCAGCACGGACACCGAATGTGGCGCCTGCCTGCCCGGCTTCTACGAACATGGCAACAGCTGTGTGTCCTGCCCCACGTAACTTCCTGGCTGCCCTGGGCAGGGGGAGGGGCGCGGGGAGCAGAGCGGGGCCGGGGGCAGGGAGGAGGGGGCTTGGCCCGGCGGTGGGTGGGCCCCCCTCCAGGCAGACACCTGAGGGGAGCCGTGGACTCGCCTGTGCCGGGTGAATGAGGACGCGGCGTGGTGAGGGGGAGGGTTTGGCGCGTGCAGAGGGGCTGGCGGGTCCCGAGCCCGGGCTGGTTCCCTGGAGGAGCCTGGGCCGGCGCCCTCACCCCGACGGGTGGCTTCCCCGTGTGGACACGGGACGGTGGTGGGACGCCCAGAGCCCCTGCCGTGTCCAGACCCCCTTCCAGGTGCTGGGGTACAGCAGGGAGCCCCAGGCCGGTCCTGGTCAGACGGAGCGGGCATGCTAGTGGCCTCAGTCGGGGCTAGAAGCGGCTCCGATACGTCCTGATTGGTGACCTAGTCACTGGGGACGCGGGCATTTCAGCAGAGCTTCGGGGACATCCTTGGGGAGAGCGAGGCTCCCGGGAAGAGGCCTGGAAGGGAGGGGCCCCCAGGACGGAGATGTCGGGCAGCCCGGACATCCCCCGAGCGGGCCCTCACCCCGCCCTCCCCCTGCAGGAGCCCCCCGTGGAGCTGTCCGGAGCCCTGCGCGGCGGCCTGCGGCGGGAGGCGGAGTAGGTGGCGTGCTGGGGACACAGCGGGAGGGCTGGGGAGGGGAGGGCCCAGGGCAGCGGGGGTGGCTACACACAGCACCCACCAACTGCTCTTTCAGATTTCTGGGTCCAGGTGCTCCTGGCAGGCCTGGTGGTTCCCCTGGTGCTCGGTGCCATCCTGGCCTACACATACCGCCGCTGCCAGCCCTGCAAGCCCGTGGTTCCTGGTAAGTGCATGCACATTTGCACGCACACACGTGCATACCACACATGTGCATGCTCGTGCACACACACACAGGCACACACGTGTGTGCACATCTCACACGTGCATACCATACACATGCATACCCACATATGCGCGCGCACATGCATACGTACACATGCACACACTCCTGGGAACCTGGGGTCAGGATGGGAGGCCGGAGCCCACGCAGCTGGGGCGCAGAGGGAACTGAGGGAGCGCTGGTGTGTGCGTAGGGGCCCCCAGCGCAGCTGGGCCTGCATCCAGGCCCAGGAGCCCTGCCCGATTGTGGTCAGACTCTCTTGTCTCCCCGCAGATGGAGCTGGGACGGAGGCCCTGACCGCCCTGCAGGTGAGAATCCTGTCCTGGCCGGGCCTCATTAGAACTCCCGCGCCCGGGGTGTGGCTGGCAAACAAACACGTGTGCCAAGTTACCGGGAAGGAGGGCAGCTCGGGGCCTGTCTCGGGCCGCAGGTTAACGGAGCCAGCTGTTCAGGGGGACGATGCCACCGTGGCAAGGGCAGGGCCCGGGACTCCAGCAGAGGACAGCGCTCCCACGGGGCGGGTGAGAGAGCACGGCCGCCCGCAGGCGGCCCTGGGGGAGCTTGCTGGCCGGGCTCCAGCCGAGGGGCCCGCTAGGGAAGCAGGGCTGACCTGGGGCCTCTCCTGGCTTCCAGACCCCCCACTTCTTGCCCCCTGAGAGCGCCCACATCGTTTTGGTGCCACCCAGCGGCGGTGAGAAGGTCTGCCCCGGCCGGTTGGTAGGCAGCAGCTGGACCCCTGGCTGCGCCCAGGCCCTGGAAGCGCCGGGCGCGGAGGGGCCGTGGTCCAGGGACCCGCTGCGCAGCGGAGCTCTGGGTAAGGACTCCCCCCGCCCGCCCGCCGGGTCCCGGTGAAAGCTGTGGTTTCCTGGGGCACCGCGTGCCCACTTCCCGTCCCCGAACCAACGGGAGGCCCTCCCTGCCCGCCGCAGACCGCGTTCCCAGCGTCTCTCTGGCCTGTCTGTCCGCAGGCCCGCCGCCGCCGCCAGCGCCCCCTGCAGGCTCGGCGGCCGCCACGCTGCAGCTGGGCCCGCAGCTCTACGACGTGATGGACGCGGTGCCCGCGCGGCGCTGGAAGGAGTTCGTGCGGACCCTGGGGCTGCGCGAGGCCGAGATCGAGGCCGTGGAGGTGGAGGTGGGCCGCTTCCGCGACCAGCAGTACGAGATGCTCAAGCGCTGGCGCCAGCAGCAGCCCGCCGGCCTGGGCGCCGTCTACGCGGCCCTGGAGCGCATGGGGCTGGACGGCTGCGCCGAGGACCTGCGCGGCCGCCTGCAGCGCGGCCCGTAGCCGGGGCCCGAGGCCCCGCAGAAGCCCTAAGTACCGTTACTTACGCGTGTAGACATGTCATGTCACTTACTCTGTGCGCCCCTCGGGGCCCCGCCCCGCCCCCACCCCCGGGGCTGCCCAGGCGCAGGGGACCGGGGAGGGGGCGCAGGTGGCTCGGCGGCGCTCGGCCCGAGGGCGCCGGGCTGTGGATTAAATGTGCTCGGAAAGGCTGCGGCTTGTGTTTCCTGGGGCCGGGCTGAAGGGCCAGGCTGGGCTTCCCGGGGCGTCGGGAGGGCGGAAGCCTCGCCCGCCAGAGCCCGGGGCGCACGGAGGGAACCGGAGCGGCCCTCGCGCCCAGCCCGCCCCTCCCGCCCCGCGGCGGGGCTGCCCGGGGACCCGGAGGAGGGGGAGCCGGCGAGGGGGAGGGGGAGGGGGAGCCAGAGAACGAGAGCGAGGCCGGCGTCTGAGAGCTTTAATGGGGGGCGGGGGGCGGGGCGCGGGCCGGGAGGCCGCCGGCGGGGCGGGTCCGGGGCCTCGTCCTCCGGGCTCCCCGCGCCGCGGTGACGGGGCCGGGGCCGGGCTGGGGGCCGGGCTGGGGAGGGCGGCCGCCCCGCCGGCTGGGGACGGGCAGTTTCCATCGTTTCTGGTAAACAAATGACTGAGAGGAAGCCCTCGGCGGGGATGGGAAACGGCGCAGATCTAGGTCAGGGCGGCAGGAAAACCCCTTCCCTTCCCTTCCCGAGCCCGCGGCCTCCGCCCAGGATGTGCCCGCGACGCGGTTCCGGGGTGCGGGGGCGGGGGCTGCAGCCGCCCGGGTCCCGCGGGAAAGCAAAGGCGCCGCCCCCGGGGCTGGGGGGCTCTGCGCACGCCGACATTCAGCGGCCGGCCATGCAAACCTATGTAAAGAGCCATGCAAACAAGCGGCAGCTTCTGCGTCAACAGCTGGGGCACTTTTTCTGGGCGGCTGTGGCGGGCGGGCGCTCCTGCATCTTCCGGGGCTGGGGGTGCGAGGGCGGGTCCGGGGAGGGGGTGCCGAGCCGGAGGGGGTGGCATGGCTCCCGGCGGTCCGTCCGGGCGGGGAGGCTGGGGCGGGCCTAGTGCTTCGCGATGTCCCCCTTCCTCAGGATGATCTGTCGCTGCCAGGGCGCCAGCTTGGTCTCGTCGTAGCCCAGCGTCCGCAGCTTCTCCGACTGCTCCTTCTCCCGCTGCAGCTCCTCCTGCTTCTGCCGCTCCTCCTCTTTCCTAGACCGGGGGTCGGGGTCGGGCAGGACCGCGCCAGGGTGAGCGGGGGCTCAGCGGGGGCTGGGGCTGGGCCACGAGGGCAGAGGGACTGAGGACGGGGAGGGCGGGCACTGGCGTCTGGGGGCAGAGGTGCCCGGGGCCTGGGGGCGGGGGCTGGGCGAGGAGGCGGGCAGAGGGGGTTGCTGGGGGCAGATTGGGATCAGTGGGTGAGCAAGAGGCTGTGGCCGGGTCATTGCTGGGGTGGGGGGATGTTCCTGGAACAGGTGCTGATCGCAGTGTGGCTGAGGGTGGGAGGGGTGGTTATGGGGGCGGGGGGTGAGATTATTGGGGCGAAGACCTTAGTTACTGGGGCCTGAGGATGGACTCTGGGGAGCAGAGAGACCACGTTATTGGGAGACAGGGGCTGGGTGATTATGGACAAATTGTTAAAATGTGCGGCAACGGGGGGGACTTGGGGGACACCTGTGAAACTTTCAACAATAAAGATAAACTTAGCAAAGCCAAGCACTTTTCCCAGGAAACAAACACACCCCAACACAAGCGTGTGGGGGCTAGGTCTGCACTGCGGACACGGTAGCCACCCAGCAAATGGGCTGCGAGGGTTCGAAATGTTGGGATTGAGAAGTGTTGCAGCCTTAAGGTGCTCATGGCATCACAAAGACTTAGATTTCAGAGAGTAGGGCGTCTCGTTAATAACTTCATATTGATTATATATTGAAATACCTAACTTCGATGAACATTCTATTCACTTAAGTATATAACTGAATTTTGATGTGTCGAGTTATATAAAACACTCTGTAGCCCGGCTGGTGTGGCTTGGTGGTTGGGCATCCACCTGGGAGCCAGGAGGTCCCGGTTCGATTCCGCGTCGGGGCACAGGCCTGGGTTGTGGGCGCTAGACCCCCAGTGGGGGGCGTGCAGGAGGCAGCCGATCAATGATTCTCTCTCATCATTGATGTTTCCATCTCTCCCTTCCTCTCTGAAATCAATAAAAATATATTTAAAACCTACTATGAAAATTAAGTTCACCTGTATCTTCTTCTTTTTTTTTTTAACAGAAAGGCTAGGTTAATGAGAGGGGGGCTGGGTAATTGGGTACATGGTCATTACAGCATAAGGGCTAGATTCTGGGGACCGGGTCTAGTCGGGGGGGGGGGGGGCTGGGGGCATTACTGGGAGCAGAGAGGCCGAGTGACAGGGAGGAGCCCACTGGGACTAGGTGAGGGGCCAAGGAGGGGAGGCAGGCGGGGCCTGCCCCTCACTCACCGCTTCTGCTCCCTGGAAGGAAAAGGAGACAGCGTTAGTTGGTGCCACCACTGCAGGGACCCGATCCAGACTCCCTGCCGGATCCCGGCTCACCTCTCCTCTTCCAGCTTCTTCCGAAGAAGGTCCCGCCTCCAGGCAGGCATGCTGGCCAGCCGGGCCTCCTCCTCCTCCTCCTGAAACACACACACGGCTTCAGGGCAGCCTGGGCAGGAGGTGCGGGCACGCCCAACGGGGGGGGGGGACGGCAGGAGTGAGGGGCGACGGGACCCAAGGGGGCTCCAGGAAGGGGCCCTGATGCCTTCCAAAGGGCAAATGGACGGGGGAGCCTGGCCACACCCCCCTTTCGAGAGGCTGGAGGTCCCTCTCTCCCTGTAACTCAGGCCTGTGTCCTAGAGGCGGCGCCAGAGTGGGCAGAGCCGAGTGCAGGCGGCGAGAGCAGGGAATGAGGTTCCCATACAGGCAGGTAGACGGGTGGCCCCACAGCTGTGACCCACCATCTCCAGGCAGACCCATACCTGGGCCCCGCAGACCCTGCCAGCTCCGGGGGGCTCAGGCTGGGCCCTGCTTCCACCGTGAAGGCCCCTCCCGAATGGAGCAGGCATGACCTCTACAACCAAGCGGGGGGGGGGGGGGACATTGACACAAGCAGCTCAGGCGAAGAGTTTTATTACTCGCACGTCACAGAGAACACGTCACACGGGACACGGCACATCTGGCTCCCCCGACCTGAACCCAAGAGGTAGCTGTGAACCCCTGTGAAATCCAGAGAGAGGCGGAGAGCCACACAGCCCACCCCCCAGGGGCACCCACAGTCCCTCGCTCAGAGGGGCCGCTCCCGCCGCCCGGCTCCCCACGGAGCCAGGCAAGGCCGCGGGACCAGAGGGGACTCCCGGTTTGCCCGGTGCCACGCCGGCCCATCGGGCCACCCCCCACACCGGCCGTGGAGGGACCTCAGGGGCTAGGCAGCCGGCCCTGCGCATCCTGAGTTTTCCAAGGCCTCACTCCGGGGCTCTTGGGTCGCTTCTGGCTTCCGGGCGCACCATGCAGGCCTCGGGGCCCGTATCCTGGCCCAGGCTGAGTAAGACGCTTGAGCGGAGATCCTGAATCCTGCTGCTCAGATGTCAAAAAGCTCCGCCTCTTTCTCCTTCCAGAAGGAGAAGCTGCGGTCGATGTAGCGGCAGATGTCCTCGTTGCTGAACTCGCCCATCCCCGACAGCAGCTCCAGCTCCAGGGGGTCTTCCGCTTCCGTGGGGGCTTCGGGACCCGGAGGGTCCAAGGGAGGGTCCAAGGGCGGGGGAGGCTCGGCGGGCGGGGGCGGGGGCTGCGGGGCGGGGGCCTGGGCCTCCGGCTGCCCCTCTGGCCAGTCTGTCTGAGCTGGAGCAGCTTCTTGGGCCTGGTCCCTCTCCTCCTGCTCCTCCTGCTCCTCCTGCACCTCCTCCGCCTCCTGCTCCTCCTGCACCTCCTCCGCCTCCTGCACCCCCTGCACCTCCTCCGCCTCCTGCACCTCCACCTCCTCCACCACCTCCTCTTCTTTCTCCGCTTCCCGCTCCTCCTCGGCCTCTTCCTCCCAAGGCGGCGGGGCGTCGGGGCCGTCCCCAAAGAACTGCTGCCGGAGGTCCTCGAAGCCGTCGCTCCAGCGCCGCCGGCCGGCCTCCACCTCCTCCAGCACCGCGCGGTGGAAGCGGCGGATGAGCTCCCACGGGTGGCTGCCCAGCCGGTCGAACATCTCGTAGCACAGCAGGTGGCGGAACTTGCGCTCCTCGCGGCTCAGGCCCATCTCCAGCAGCTGGAAGTAGCCGAGCATGAAGAGGTCCAGCGGGAGGCTGTCGTAGCGCGGCGGCGCGCCGCCGTCCAGGGGCGGCAGGAAGTGCTCGGGCCAGTACAGGCCGTGCGCCAGCGCCGGGCCGCGGGGCGCGCGCGGGGGCCCCCGCCGCAGGACGCGCCGCCAGCGGCCCAGCAGCCGCCCCACCGCCTGCCGCCGCCGCAGCAGCCGCTGCAGCCGCTCGTCGTCCTCCGGGCCCTGGCCGGCCGCGGGCGGAGGGGCGGCGGGGACCTCGGGGGCGGGCCCGGCGCCCGCGGCCACCACGCGGGGCAGCAGCCTGCGGAGGCGCGCGTGGGCCTGGCGCCCCTGGCCGCCGAAGGTCCACCGGCGCCAGTGCTCCAGGAAGAGGCAGACGGTGCGCTCCTTGCGCAGGTCGATGTAGTCCTGGACGCCGCTCGGCTCGGCGCGCGCCGGCGGCGGCTCGGGCTCGGGCTCCGACAGCGCCTCCTGGCGGCCCGGCGCCTCCTCGTCCGGGTCCTCGTGGCCCCGCGGCTCCGGCTCCGGCTCCGGGGCGGGCGGCGGGCCGTTGGCGGCGGCGGCGGCGGGGGCCCTCGGCTCGCCGGGGCCGGCCGCGTAGTCCTCCTCGAGAATGGGTTCTCGGCCCGGGGCGCCCGGCGAGGGCCTGCGGGGCGGGCTGGGCGGCGGGGGCGCGGGGCCCTGGGCGGCGCGCAGCTCGTAGGCGGCGCGGAGGTGCCGCACGGAGACGCCGCACTCGAGGATCTCGCGCGCCACGGCCTCGCGGCACCAGCTGAGCGAGTGCGAGCGGCCCAGGCAGAGCGGGCCGGGCCGCCAGGGCGCGTCGGGCAGCGGCGGCAGCGGCTGGCCCGTGTCGGCGGCCAGCAGCTCGGCCAGGTGCGCGGGCCGGCCGCCCAGCGCGGCCAGCAGCGTGGCCATGCTCCGGAGCAGCGCGGAGATCTTGCTGCACCAGGCGGGCAGGCTGGCGGCGCGGCCGTGCATGCGGCGCGGGTCGACGGTGAAGCGCGGCGGCGCCGACAGCGCGGCCGAGATGGGCAGCAGCTGCTCCAGCTCCAGCTCCAGCTGCTGCAGGCGCGCCTCCAGCCTCTGCGCCTTGTGCAGCACCTGCAGGTTCTCGATTTGCTGCTCGATGCGGAGGACGTCGGCCTCGGTCATGAGCTCGCCGAACGGCCCGAGGATGCCGTTGTACTCGCGGGAGTACCTCCAGCCCTCGCGGGGGTAGCAGCACGAGCCGGCGGCCGTCAGCTAAGGCGGGGAGACAAGAGAGGGGAGGGAGGCGGTTCCCCTCTGGCCCGGCTCCGCGGCGGCCGCCGGGGGGCGCCCTTTGCATGTCCCGGGTGGTGTAATGGCTCCGCGGGGCTGAGTTTGCAGGGACGGGCCGCGCCGGGCGGAAAGGCGGGCGGGCGGGCCTTTACGCTGGGTTGAGGCTTCAGCCCAGGCGCTGGGCAGTGTCCACTTTGGTCGCTGGCGGGGCGCGGCCGGTCGCTGGGCGCTGTTGCAGGCGCAGGGCGGGCGGACGGCTCCGGGCCTGGCCTGGCTGCTCATTACACCACCGAAGAACATGCAAAAGGCACTGCAGCTGCGACGCGAGGCGGCCCCCCCCCCCCACCTCATCCGCGCTCTGCGGTGCTGAGGCCTCTCCTCGCCCCACACGATGACCCCGGCTCAGCCTGTGGCCCGAGCCCTCCCAGTCCACGACGTCAGTGTTTTAGTCCCAGCGACAGGCTCTGAAAGGGGGCTCGCCCTGGCTGGTGTGGCTCAGTGGATAGACCGTCAGCCTGCCTGCCTGCTGAAAGGCGCCGCCCCTTGGATAACAGTCAGAGCACATGCCTGGGTTGCAGGCTCAACCCCCAGTAGGAGGCGTGCAGGAGGCAGCTCATCAATGATTCTCATCATTAACGTTTCTATCTCTCCCTCCCTCTCTGAAATTGGTTATATATTAAATATGGATTATATATTAAATATTAAATATTGATTATATATTAAATATTGATTATATATTAAAAAGAAGCTGAAGCTGTGGCTTCCACTCCGATTCCCACCCCCCTCATCCTGTTCATGATCATACACTTGATAGAGCGGGCTTGGCAGGCTGTTCTTACACTTTCCCTCGCCTTTCTTCACCTCTGGGCTGCGACTCTAGTCCACCAGCCCAGAGGGTGGAGGGTGGAGGGTGGAGGGCGGCCCTCACCTCTTCACAGCCCCCCCCCCCCGTTCATCCTGACCCACCACAGTCCCACAGGCAGACCCAGTGATGCCACCTCCCAGCCTCACCCCCTCCCGGAGGGCACACTGCCGCAGGAGAAAGTCCGTTTTCCTCAGAGCCCGCCCCTCCCGGCTCCATCCCTTCCCTCCCCGAGGCCAGTCCTGAGCCACGCCCACGGCCTCCCAGCCCTCCCCTCCCCTCCCGCCGGCCTGCTCTTTGCCCCACGCTTCCCGGCCAGCACTTTCTCATCTCCGAGTCCACCTCGGACCGCACTGCCTCCTTCTGTACCCCCCCCCAGCCCACACAGGATGGGGGCTTCGGGCTGCCCGCCCTCTGCAGGCTGCACCACAGCGGCGATGCCCAGATGGAGACAGCCAGTTATTGGGGGGCAATGGTCACTCCACTAAGGTGCTGTGTCTGCTTGCTGGTTGACCCCTCTGCCCGGCTCCTGCAGCCCCTGATACAGTCCACGAATCCCCCGAGACTACAGTATGAGCGGCACACAGACAACGCCCGGGGGACACGTTCAGTGGGCCGACGGCAACCCATCCTGCCAGCCGGTGAGGGTCAACCCATCTGACAGACGACGAAACCGAGGCTGGATGAGGCCGGAAGGCGGGGATGCAGGGAAGGAGCCCAGGCCAGTCTGTGACCAAGAGCCGCCTGGCTACTCAGAGTGGGGTCCCCGCCCAGCACGGCCTGCCTCCCCCCCCTCCCAGGCTGCTGCAGAACGTCCACCCCCCCCCCCCCCAGCTCCTGGACGGGGAGAGCATTTGCAAGGCCCCAGGCTGCCTTCCCGAAGGTCTGGGAGTGGGAGTGGCCTGAGGCTGCCGCGCCTGCAGGGGGGTGCCGGGGGAGGGGCTGGGGCCCAGGCGCAGCCCCCAGGGCCCCGTGGGAAGCCCCCCAGCCCACCTTCCGCCTCTGCTCCTCCTCCTCTTGCATCTTCAGCTGCATCTTGCGGACCATCACCTGGCGCTTCCACTCGGGGATGGGCCGGCCCTGCTCGTCGTGCGTGGGGATGAGCGCCTCCACGTCCAGCTGCACCCCGGGCGCGGGGGTGGCGGGCGGCGCCGGCGCCAGGCCGCCGTTGAGCAGCGGCTGGGGCCCCGCGGCGGGCGGGGTGGGGCTCCGGGGCCGGGACGGTGCGGGGGACACCGGCGGCGGCTGCGCGTCGGGCTGTGGGGAGACGAGATGGCCCGGCTGAGCACCGGCTGCAGGGGCGCGGGAGGCGCTGGCCGGGCCCGGGGGGACCGCCTACCGACCTGGGAAGCCGGCTGCCCGCTGCCGGAGAACACAGTGGTCAGCCCCTTGCTCTGCGGCGTGGGCTTCAGGCTCTTGCCAGCCTTGATCTCGGCCAGCAGCTCGGCGTTGTCACCGGTCGGGGACATCATGTTGAAGGACTTGGTGCCTGGGGGAGGCAGGAGAGGAGGCGCTGGCGAGGGGTGAGGTGGGGGGGGCGGGGGACCCGCCCTTTTGGGGTCCCCGGTCAGGAGGCGATCGGAGCCTTCCCTGGTGCCCAGACGGCAGCATTCCAGACCCCAAGCCCGGCCGGTTGGTGGCTCGGCTCCTGGGGACCCCGGAGCCAGGTCCTTCGCTGGAAGCCATGCACCCCCACCGTGCTCCCGGCCCTACTCACGCCGGGGCGCGGGCCCCCCGCCTGGAGGCCCCTGGGGGTCCATGGCGGCTCGTGGGCTGGCTCCGGGGACTCCCGGGAGCGCCTCCGCCCCGCGCACTGACGGCTCAGCTCCCAAACTCGACCTGGGACCTGCCCCCCGACCTTTGTCCCCTGTTCCCTGGCTCCGGTGGCCAGGGCGGAGTCTGCCTCCGGCCCTCGCGCATCGGCAAAGCCCAGTGACCCTTGGACTGGGTCGCCTGAGCCGCTCTGGCCATTCGGACTCGGAACCCTGAGTCCAGCGCCCCGCCGGCCCCGCCCCCGGACCCACAGACAGACGCGCAGACAGACACACTGGTTGCAAGCCCGGAGCACACGTATGGCAAAGCTTCTCGGCTCTCTCAGCTCTGGGGCCCGGGCAGCGCGCCCTTCCTGAGGACACGGGGTGCCCGGCCCGCCCGGAAGGGGGCCCTCGGGGGCATGCAAATGCCCGGCGGGAGTTTGCATGTTTCTCGGAGGAGGCGGAGGTGACTGGGGTTTGGGGAGGGCTGACCTCAGAGCCCAGGGATGGGGTGCGGGGAACGGGCCAGCAGCTCCTGGCTTCCCCGGGCTGTGGGTCCCAGAGCGCAGTGTGGGGAGGAGGAAGAAGGGAGGCCAGGAATTTGAACATGTGGGGGTGGCGGGCAGAGGCCCCCCCGCTGTGGCACTGAGGACCTCGCCGGCCGCTGGCCCCCGGCTCTGCCCGATCCTCAGGTCCCGGCCCCCTGGGCCTCGCTTTCCTGAGCGTTTGCTTTGTCCCCCACCCGCGCCTCAGCTGGAGCATGAACGCAGCTACTCACTCTTCCTGTGCCTCAGGACTCTCACTTCTAGAGGCCGGAGGAGAGAAGTGACAGTGGAGTTAGAGGAGGGAGGGCTGGGCGAGGCCGGGAGAGCAGGGATGGCGAGAGAGGGGCGGGCAGGCGGGCAGGAGCGGGGAGGGGAGGTGTGCTGAGGAGGGGGGAGGGGAGCGGAACTGGCAGGCCCGTCGGACCCTGGCTCGGGCTGCCCTGGGGGCCACAAGGGTGGTCTGCTCAGTTGTCAGCTTTGCTGCTGGACGGGCCTGCCACGGCCCTGGTCCCCTAGCCAGGGCCCCGTCATGGCGCTGGGCGTAGGGTCTTCCTCTCTTCCTAGCCGCAGGCCTGCTCCAGGCTGCAGACGGGGGACTGACCTTGAGCTGGGGCTGCAGGGGCTGCAGGGGCTGGGGCTCCCTGGGAACCCCAGGCACCACCAGGGGACCCTCCTGTGCCCTTGCCTGCTCGTCAGGGAGAGGAAGCTTTGGTCCCTGCCCCAGTGACTGGGCGAGGAAGGCACCTGCCGGCCTGGGCTGGGACCCCCTCCGGGCCGCCAGCAGCCCCGGGGGCAGGAGCCTGCCCACAGACAGGAGAGAAGCT
The DNA here is from genome assembly GCA_963924515.1 of Vespertilio murinus. Lineage (NCBI taxonomy): Eukaryota > Metazoa > Chordata > Mammalia > Chiroptera > Vespertilionidae > Vespertilio > Vespertilio murinus. Next base: position 2,255,967 of record OZ004706.1, on the reverse strand, counting down.
CGGGAACACTGGCCACCGGCGGTCTAGCTCTTACTAAGGAGGCCAGGCAGGCCCCAGCGGGGACAGGCAGGCTGGGTCATGGCCTTGTCCCCAAAGCCAGGCCTCGCTGGCGGGGGCCCCGGGGAGATGGGGCTGGGAAGAGTCTGTGGTGCCCTGGGAAGGGCTCAGGGCGGTAGCTAGCTTGGGGGACCCCGAGAACAGGGCTAGGAGAGACTCAGGACAGAGTGAGGGGGGGGGGGCGGGGGGAGAAGGGCCTGCCTCCTTGAAGTCGGTTCTGCTTCTCAGAGCTCCACGGGACGGATGGGAGGCAGGCCCCGGAGGGCCGGAGATCGCCCCTGGGGGAGGGGCTGCAGGAGGAGCGGCGGGGGAAGAAGGGGCGCCTCGCAGTCCCGGCAGGGAGGGGGCGTTGTCTAGGCCCCCCCACTTCCCCTTCTGGCTAGCGGGCCGCCCTCGCACCTGCCCCTACTCACTGCCGGTGGAGGAGGAGGAGCGGCGCTGCGCGCAGCCGGGGCCGGCGCCCTCGGCGGGCAGGGGCGGCGCGGGCGGCGGCGAGCTCGGGCCCTCGGGCAGGGGCGGCGGCGGCGGGGGCGGCGGCGGCGGCGGCGGCAGCTCCCGGGGCCCCGGCGTGGGCTCCGCGGCGCAGCCGTTGTGCACGTGGCTCCCGGGGAGCAGCGCCGCCTGCGGGGGGCGGAGGGCGGCGGGTGAGGGCGGGCGGCCGGGGGGAGGGTCCGGGGCGGCGGGTGAGGGGCGGCCGGCCGGGGTCCGAGGCGGGCGGGGGGCGGGCGGGCGGCCGGGGTCCGAGGCGGGCGGGGGGAGGGCGGCCGGCCGGGGTCCGAGGCGGGGCGGGGGGCCGGCCGGGGTCCGAGGCGGGGGCGGGGGGCGGGCGGCGCGCACCTCCTCGCTGAGCGCCATGCCGGGGCGCGCGGCGGGCGCGCGGGCGCCGCGGCCCAGCTGGCGGTAGTAGTCCCCCGTGCTCGGCTGCTTGCTGGCGGCGCGCGGCTTGCGGCCCGAGTCCTGCCTCCGCAGCCCGTCGTGGCCGAGGCCGGCGGCGCGGGAGCCCAGCTGCGGGGAGACGGGCGTGGGCGCGGGGCCGGGTCCCTGCGGCCCCGCTTCCCCTCCAACCCCCGGGGGGCGGGGGGCGCGTTCCTGGGCGCTCCGGCCCTCGGGGTCACGGCCGGCGCGGGGGCCGCTCGGGGGCCCCGCAGGGAGGAGGCGCCCTGGGCGCGGGGGCCCCGCCGAGGCCGGAGGGGGCGGGCCCGGGGGCGGGGTGGCCCGGCCCAGGCGCCGGGGGGGGGGCGGGGGGGGCAGCTCCCGCCGCACCCCGGCCCCGCGCCCCGCCGCCGGCCCGCCCGGCCCCAAGGCCCCGCCGAGCCCTCTCGCGGGGTCCGCCCAGGGAGCCAGCCCTCTCCGGAGCCCGGAGGCTGCTGCTCGCCCGCCGGCCCGGCTGCCCAGCCCGAGGCCGAGGCCGGTCTCCTACCTCTGCCGGCGCCGGCGGCCCCGCTGTGCACCTGGCGGCGGGGCGGAGGGACCCGACACCTGCGCCACCCGATCCCTGCTCTCCGGTTACCGCCCCCGCCCCGGCCCGCCGTCCTGACATCACCCAGGCCCGCCAATCCCGGCGGCGGGGGTGCCGCGGGGGCCCGGGGCCCCGCACACCTGGCCGCCCCGCCCGCCCGCCCGCCGGCCAGCTGTGACCCCGCCCGCGCCTCTGCCCTCCGCCAGGTGCTGCCCAGCACCGGCCCCACCCCTCCGCTCCATCCTCCATCCATCCTTCCCTCCATCCTCCCTCCATCCTCCGTCCTCCCCTCCATCCTCCCTCCTCCCCTCCATCCTCCTCCATTCATCCTCCGTCCTCCCCTCCATCCTCCATCCTCCCTCCATCCTCCCCTCCATCCTCCATCCTCCCTCCATCCTCTCCTCCATCCGCCATTCTCCCCTCCATCCTCTCCTCCTTCCTCCCCTCCATCCTCTGTCCTCCCCTCCAGCCTCCTCCATCCCCCTCCATCCTCCATCCCCTCTCCGGTCTCCCGGCGGGCGGGGACCCCCTCCCCCACGCTGCCCCCTGGCTCGGGGTCACACCCCCGCCCCCCAGGCCGCATCTGCAAACCATCGCCATCCGCGTAAGCGACACCGACACCCTCGCCCCGGCCTCAGGTTTCAGGGGCCGAGGCGGCTCAGGTGACAGCTAGCGCCCGCCCCGTCGCAGCTGCCCCCGCCGAGCCCGGCTCCGAGAGGCCGAGGCAGAGGCAGCGGGGCGAAGGCCGAGTGCACGGGCGGGGCGCCCCCCTCCCGCCCCAGCCGCTGCCCCTGCCCCTGCCGTGGCCTGGACCCTCCGCCCCGCCTGACCCGGCTCACGTTGCAGGAAACGGGACACCGCAGGATTTGGTTCCCGGCTCCCGCCCCTCGCGCCCCCTGTAGCCCTGGGCGCAGAGCCGCGCGACCCTGCTCCGGGCGGTCAGGCGGCCGGGCCGGGGCCGGGGCGGGGGGCCGGGGGGCCGGGGCCGCGGGCACAAAGGGCCCTTTGTGGAGCTGCCTGGAGCCTGCCGCCGGGCACGCACACCACAGGCCGGGAGGCGGACGGACCGGAGGTCCCAGCGCTCTGGCTCAGGGAGGGGGGGGCAGAGGCCAGCCACCTGGCTGTGGCTTTGGGCAGGGCCCACAGGCCCGCTGGGGAAAGTCCTGGGCCGGCACCTCCTGGGGATGAAAGGGGGAGCTTGGTCTGCGGTGGCACGAGAGGGGCGGTGCAGCCGCTGTGCCAGGCGTGCCTCTCCCCCGCTCCCCCCAGTGGCCTGTGACCGGTCACCTGTGCAAACTGGTTACTTAGCATCGTCCTGGAGCGGCCCGCAGGTCAGGACCCTCCGGGGTCTCCGCCCCACACGCCACCACCTGAGGGCTCAGGCCGCCCTGCCCTCCTCCTAGAGGGCTGTGCTCCTCCCCTGGCCTGTGGGCAGTGCCCCTCTGGGCCTCCCTGCCCCGCCCTCTGACCCCCAGCCCAGCCCTCTGACCCCCAGCCCAGCCCTATGACCCCCAGCCCAGCCCTCTGACCCCCAGCCCAGCCCTCTGACCCCCAGCCCAGCCCTATGACCCCCAGCTCCACTCTCTGACCCGCAGCCCAGCTCTCTGACCCCCCAGCCCTGCCCTCTGACCCCAGCCCAGCCCTCTGACCCCCAGCCCCACTCTCTGACCCCAGCCCAGCCCTCTGACCCCCAGCCCCACTCTCTGACCCCAGCCCAGCCCTCTGACCCCCAGCTCCACTCTCTGACCCCCAGCTCCACTCTCTGACCCCAGCCCCACTCTCTGACCCCCAGCCCACTCTGGAGCCTCAGCCAGGACCCCAGAGACCCTGCCATCCCCGGCCCCTGGCACTCATCAAGCCCACCCGGGACTCCTCCCCTTCTCCCCAGGACTCCTCTCAGGCCTGGCCCTGCCACCTCACTCACCTCACCTCACCGCCCGGCCTCAAGCCCCAAACCGGCTGAGTGCCACTCCATGAGCCCTGCCATTCTGTGCGAGAGGTGGCGGGGACCCGGCCCCAGAGCCCCCACTCTCTGGTGTATGTTCTAGTCCCTTCTCTGCCACCCAGCTCTGCAGAGGGCAGCGGCTTGGTCTTACCCACCCCCCTGTCCTGTCCCCAGTGCCCAGTCCTGCTCATGCCAGGAATATGGACTCTTGGACAGGCCACTGGCCCAGGAGCCCCTGTCGGGTGCCCAGGAGCCGGGCAGTCCTTGGCCTCCGCGACCCCCACCAGCCCGGGCGCCCGGAGGCAGGCAGCGGGCGGGGGCGGAGGCTCACTACCTCCTTCCGGAAGCCCGCGGTCTCCACGTGGCGGAGCTTGCTCTTGGTCTGCATGTAGATGTCTGCGGCCTGCAGCCCTGCGGGGGGCTTGGGGGCCGGGTAGCCGGGTGGGGGAGGGGGCAGCTGGGTGCCCGGGGGCGGGGGCGGCGGCGGGAAGCTGGGTGGCGGCGGCGCTGTGGGCTTCTCCATCTTGCCCTGGGCCAAGGTCAGCTCGGGGCTCAGCATGTCCATGTAGCTCTGTATCTCTGCAGCTCTGCCTCTGGGAAGCCCTGAAGGGGGGTGGGGGAGGGGGGGAGGGAGGCTGGGTTTGCGAGGTGTCTGAGACCCTCTCCTGCCAAGTGGGTAGTGGACCTCAGGGGTGCAGCCCAGCGTGGCCCCGCCTGGGCCTGGCCCTGCCCCCCACAGCCCTGCCCCTGCCGGGGAAGGCCACGCCTCAGGGACCCACCCGGGAGGGGGGTGGGCGCCCCGGGCTTTGGGCTGCAGGTGTGCCGTGCCCCGAGCCACCTGAGGGGGGGGGGCTGCTCTCCCGGCAGATCTGACAGGGCAGGTGGCAGGGATACGGATGCCACACCCAGTCTTTTCAGGGTGCCCGCCATCTCTGCAGCCACCACCCGGGGGCACGAGGCAGGCATGGCGAGCGGAGGTCCGGTGCTCAGGGTGTGGTCAGAGTGTGTGTGCACGCGTGACTGGCTTCTGCGTGAGCGTTTGTGCAGGTTGTGCGATAGTGCGTGAGTCACAGGCTTTGTGTTGATGAATGTGCTGTGTTGGGCTGTGAACATGGGGGGTGAGCACATCTAGGGTCTGGAATGGAGAGCTGTGTGCCTGTGTGCAGTGTAGGCGTCTGTGTATGTCTGCGCAGCTCAGCATGTGGTTGTGCACTCATATCTGTATATTGTGTGTGCACACACGCACAAGTGTGCACTCTTTTTAAAAAATGTATTTTATTGGTTTTTTTTTTTACAGAGAGGAAGGGAGAGGGAGAGTTAGAAACATTGATGGGAGAGAAACATTGATCAGCTGCCTCCTGCACACCCCCCACTGGGGATGTGCCCACAGCCAAGGTACATGCCCCTGACTGGAATCGAACCCGGGACCTTTCAGTCCGCAGGCTGACGCTCACTGCACTGAGCCAAACCGGTTTTGGCAATGTGCACTCTTTTTAAAAAAATATATATTTTATTGATTTCAGAGAGGAAGGGGGAGGGAAAGATCAATGATGAGACAGTCATTGATCACCTGCCTCCTGCATGCCCCTGACTGGGGATCAAGCCCACAACCCGGGCATGTTGTGCACTTGACTGGAATTGAACCCGGGACCCTTCAGTTCGTAGGCCGACTCTCTACCCACTGAGCCACACCAGCTAGGACACAAGTGTGCACTCTTGAGTGTGTAAGTTCTGGGGACAGTTTGTGTATGTGTGAGTGAGGATATTGTGTCGTGTGCGAGGTGCATGTGCAAATGTGTGGTCATACATGTGGACACACAAACACGAGTGTCACACAAACCTGAGTGTCTGTTGCTCACCAGAACCAGCATCCCCTCCTGGTGACCTGGTCAGCCTCCGGAGGCAGCTGTGGGCAGAGCTGGCCCAGGGCTGCTCCCCCTCCTCCCTCCCCCTCCTCCCACCGGTCCACTCACTGCTCGGGGGCCGCCGGCCCTTGAAGCTGGACTGGCTGGATGAGCAGGAGTCGTAGTTGGAGAGGGTGCTGGTGGGCGAGCTGAGGTCGAAGTTCAGCGGCTGGGCCGACGCGGTGGTGTTGGGCGAGGACATGCCGGAGTCGGGCTGCTTGGCCTCCAGCTCGGCCGAGGGGTCCCGGGACAGCACGCGGTGCTCCACACTCTGCGCAGAGGGGCCGGCGTGAGGACGGCCAGCCGAGGCCAGGAGCTCGGGGCACGGTCTGTTCAGAGCCCTCGCTGTGCCCTTGGCTAAGCCCCTCCCCCAGCCTCGGGACCCCGGGTTCCTGGGAGACCCCTCCCCGGGCCCCTCCCTGCTCAGGAGGGTGGAGGGGCTGAGGGACGGGGGGCCCTGGGCACACCCTTGGGGAGAGCTCCAGGGCAGCCGCCTTCCTCCTCCTCAGTGGGCAGAGGCCTGGGCTCCAGCGCGGGCCTGGGCTCTGCCGCTGGTAAGAGTGCTGGCAGCAGCCGGGGGCAGTGGAGGGGTGCAAGGCCCCTCAGCGTGCAGGGAGGACCGATCCCCCGTTAACCAGCCAGCAAGCCCTGTCTCCTGGCCCGACTGGGCAAATCCCAGCACCCGTCCCTGTCTCCAGACAGGGCCCTCGGGGAAAGACGGGGGCAGGGGGCGGCCCCGCTGAGCTAGGTGGGCATCTGAAGCCGAGGCTTCCTGCCCCCGCCACTGTCCTGATCCCCCCTCCCCCCTCCCGCCCCTCCTGGCACGGCGTGGGCTGGGCTGGGGCCCTGCTTACGTTGCCCATGCTGCTCTGCTGCCTGCGAGCCTGCTCGCTCGCTCGCTGCTGCTGCCCGGCCTCCGCCTCCCGCCTGCCGGGAAGTGTCACAGGCCCCCCGGGAGCGGGGGAGGCCGGCACCACGTAACGGCTCTGCCGCCGCGCGCTCTGGCCTGCCATGCCGGGCTCTGGGGCCTGCTGGCCTTTTCTGGGCCAGCGTCCTCTGCGGCTGGATCGGCACTGCCACCACCCCACCCACCTGAGTGCGGGGCCTGGGCCCCACCCCCCACACACTTTGGGGGGCGCCCCTGCTGCCAGGGGGAGCCACAGGAGCTGAAGGGGCAGCTGAGGATGCCCTTTTCTTGGCTGACAGCCGTGGCCACGGGGAGCGCCAGGCCTGACCCCACGGATAACAGGTTCGGGACACGGGCTCTGCGGCCCGGGACGCTGCCTTCCAATGTCACCTCCCCGGCTTACTGGCTGCTGACTCGGGCAAGTCACTCGGGACAACAGTACTGCCTGCCCCGTTAGGTTGTAAAAATGATGTTAAAAGTGAGTGAAGTGCTGAAACCGGTGTGGCTCAGTGGATAGAGCATCGGCCTGAGGACTGAAAGGCCCCAGGTTTGATTCTGATCAAGGGCATGTACCTTGGTTTTGGGCACATCCCCAGTGCGGGGTGTGCAGGAGGCAGCTGGTCGATGTTTCTAGCTCTCTAGCCCTCTCTCTTCCTCTCTGTGAAAAAATCAATAAAATAGCCGAAACTGAGTTGGTTCAGTGGATAGAGCGTCAGCCTACGGACTGAAAGGTCCCAGGTTTGATCCCAGTCAAGGGCATGTACCTTGGTTGCGGGCACATCCCCAGTGGGGGGTGTGCAGGAGGCAGCTGGTCAGTGTTTCTCTCTCATCGATGTTTCTAGCTCTCTGTCCCTCTCCCTTCCTCTCTGTAAGAAATCAATGAAACATATTTTAAAAAATAAAAGAAAAAAATCAGTAAAATAAAGTGAGTGAAACACCTCCCAACGCACGGTGGCCAGTAAGCGCCACACGCATCAGCTGTTAGCTACCAGGGGTGGGGGACTAACTAAGTCCCCCCTGAAGCACAGGGCGGGTGCCTGCGGGCGTCAGGGGTGCGGGGCGGCCCCGGGGCTCCCGAGGGACGTGGCTCTGCCACCCGGACTTTCAGTGGGAGGGATTCACTGGCGCCTAGAGGCCACCGTGTTTGCCCTGCTTAGTGCCCGGCGCCTGCCCGGGGCTGCGTGCTGACCCGCTCTCCTCTGCTCGGCCTTTCCGGGAAGGGTCCTCCTCAGGTCTCGTTCAGCTCTGACCCTGGGCCTTGCGGTGCTCCCCCAAGTGGCCTCACAGGTAGGGGCCACTCCCTCCTCTACGGCAGCCCCTCCCGTGGCCAGGCTGCCCGGGGGCTGGCCAGCGCCCTGTGACGGCCCCTGGGAGCCTCCCCTCTCTCCTCCCTCCTGTCCCCGAGCAGGCCTGGCCCCGGCTGGCACAGAAGCCGCTGCACTGTGCCAGGTCCCGGTGGGTCGCTCGGTGGCCAGGCTAATGTAGTGTGAAAGGACCGGCACAGGCGTCCAGCTCCAAAGCTCACTGTGAGGGAGTGTGCAGTAGGGTGGCCCCAAGGTGGCTCTTGGCCCCGCCACTGGGCTCCACCATTCAACACTGTGAGCTTGGGCCTCCCTGGGTGGCAGTTTATGCGGAAACGGGCACACGAACGCTCGCTGCCTCGGAGGACGGTGCGAGAGTGAAATGAGATATCCGCGCGGCTGGGCCAGCTGAAGGAGCTGGACGTGTCCGGTGACTTCTCCACCTGAGAAGTCCCCCTCCTCTTGACCCCTTTGCCTCCACACCCGCTCCTCGATGACCAGTGGTCCCCGCTGAGACGTCCTGTGGGGAGATGGCCTGGGGGGCCCTCACTCCCTGTGTGACCTCAGGCAAGGGCCTTCCCCGGCCCTGCACACCAGCTTTCTGGGTGCTAACGGGGTTCACAAAACCTACCTGCAGGGGGCGCCGCGGGGGGCTGGGGTGAGAGGTACGGGGAGCGGGGCCAGGCCTACCAGGTTCTCCACGGTGCGCAGGTAGCGGGTGCAGTGGCTGTGGCCATTGTAGTCGGAGAGGTCAGCGGGCGTGTAGCCGTCGCGGTCGCGGACGTCCAGCTCCGCGCCGTTCACTACCAGGATCTGGCAGCACTGCAGGGGCACACGCAGGGGGCACCCGCCGCTAGCCCGGACCCCGCGCCCCGCGCCCCGCGCCCCGCGCCGGCCCGGGCTGTGCTGAGCGCGCGGCGCCGGCAGAGGGCGCCCCTCCCGCCCCGGGCCCCCCTCACCTCCAGCTCCCCGTTCTCGGCGGCGTCGTGCAGCGGGGTCCCGCCCCACAGGTCGGCCGAGATGTCGCCGCCGTGCAGCAGGAGCCAGCTGAGCACCTTGGCGTGGCCGCGGCTCGCCGCGAAGTGCATGGCCGTGGCGCCGTCCTTGTCCTGCTCCGACAGGCTCACGTCGGTGCGGCTCACCTGGCGGGAGGGGCGGGGCGGAGGGCGGGGCTGGGCGCCAGGCCCTGCGGACCCGCCCCGTCCCACAGGCCCCGCCCCATAACCCAGGCCACGCCCCGTTTCCACAGACCAACGTCCCACAGGCCCCGCCCCGTCCCCGCAGGCCCCGCCCAGTAAACTCAGACTCCGCCCCGCCCCCACAGGCCACGCCCCACTCAGACACCGCCTTATTCCCCACAGACCCCGCCCCTGCTCCATAGGCCCCGCCCTCCCGGCCCCGCCCCTCGCAGGCCCCGCCCCCGGCTCACCAGCCACACGATGACCGGGCTGTGGCCCATCTGGGCCGCCGCGTGCAGCGGGGTCATGCCGTCGTGGGCGCTCGTGTGCGGGTCCGCGCCGCACTCCTGCACCAGGTACTGCGTCACCTCCAGGTGGCCCTCCTGGCACGCCAGGTACAGGGGCGTGGCACCGTTCTTGGTTTGGGCATTCACTCCCCTGTGAACCGGAGGCGCCACGGAGGCTCTTGGCACCCGCCCCCTGCGAGGCCTTCCCGGGACCCTCGCCCCTTCCGGGGATCCTGGGGGGCTGGCGGGGTGGGTGGACGGGGGCCTAGTCACGGGCTCCCTCAGGGCTCAGCCCTGTGCCAGCCGCCCTCAGGGGCCCCTCTGGCTTGTCCCTCCTCCCCCACCCTTCCTTCCGACAACCCACCTGGGTCTGAGCTGGGCCCTGCCCTCGGCGAATAGCCCACCCCTCACCAAGGCCTGCCCGGGCCTCTCCCTCCCTTCAGCCACACTGACCCACTGTCCCCGTCAGTCCATACCGACCTTCTGCTCTCTCCCTCCTCAGCCACACTGACCCCCTGTCCCCTCAGTCCATACAGACTGCCTGCTCTCTCCTTTCCCCCTCTTTGCCCTGTAAGACTCAGGACAGATCTCTCCCCCATGAGGCCTGCCCTGGTTCTCCCAGGCAGGGCAGACCATCCTCACCCCTGTGTCCACACTGCGCTGGCCGGCTCCGTGGACACCTGCCTTGCCTGGTTGAACGTAACTGATTCTGGCCCCTGCCACCCCCCGAAGGCTGAGTTCCCAGAGAACAGAAAGGTCGGTTGCCAGGTAAACACAGAATGCCCAGTTAGGTCTGAATGTCAGATAAACAACAAATCATTTTATGTATGTGTGTGTGTGTGTGTGTGTGTGTGAGAGAGAGAGAGAGAGAGAGAGAGAGAGAGAGAGAGTGGCCCTGGCTGGTTTGGCTCAGTGGATAGAGCGGCGGCCTGTGGAGTGAAGGGTCCTGGGTTTAATTCTGGTCAAAGGCACATGCCTGGGTTGTGGGCTCGATCCCCAGTAGGGGGCGTGCAGGAGGCAGCTGATCGACGATTCTCATCATTGATGTTTCCATCTCTCCTCCCTCTCCCTTCCTCTCTGAAATCAAAAAATATTTAATGCCAAAACTGGTTTGGCTCAGTGGATAGAGCGTCGGCCTGCGGACTGAGAGGTCCTGGGTTCGATTCTGGTCAAGGGCATGTACCTTGGTTGCGGGCAAATCCTTAGTAGGGGGTGTGTAAGAGACAGCTGATCGATGATTCTCTCTCATCGATGTTTCTAGCTCTCTATCCCTCTCTCTTCCTCTTTGTAATAAATCAATAAAATATTTTTTAAAATAGTTAAAAATAAAAATTATAAGTGTATCCAAAATATTGCATGAGGTATACTTATACTAAAACTTGGTTTGTTGTTCATCTGAAACGAACATTCGTTTGGACATCCTGGTGGTTAACCCGGCAGCCCTCTGGCTGGCCCCTTCCACTGGGCACTTCCCGGCGGGCGCTGTGCCACGAAGTTGGCAGGCAGGCTCTCCTGGAACGCCCTGAGGGCCGGTGCGGTCCCACCGGCAGAGGGCAGCTGAGGCTCAGAGGCTGTGACAGGCCCGAGGTCACGCAGCTGCACGTGGCGTGTGAGTGAGCACACCTGTCTGTGCGATGCGGCCCCCCGTGCCCAGTAGGCACACAGGAGTGGAGAGGGCATTCCTGGGGCCTTGCCTGACCTGCCCCTGCCCCTCGGCTCCCGCAGAGGGTTCTTACTGGGGGACAGGGCAGTCTCCCCACGAGCTGGGGCGCCGCTGGGAACAGGGGGGCCTGCAGGGCCCCTGGCTGATCCTGTTTTTCCGACTTCTCAGCGGGTCAGGGACAGCCCAGGGTGCAGTTACCGGAGTTAGGCACTAGGTGGAGCCACAATCTAGGCCCAGACCCAGGAGCTGCCCAGCAACAGCCCAGGGTTCTCAGCTCAGGGGCGGGGCTGAGCCCCAGGAAGGGCAGCTCTCCCCCCTCGGTCCACTCACGGCACCAAACCCATGCTCCCCCCGCCCCGTCCATACACGCCCTCCCTGCCTCGTCCACCCCCAGCCCCGCTGCCCATTAACACAGACACCAGGCCACCCGCTCCTCTTCTATCTCCACTCCCTCCCCCTCTTGTCACTGCCAACATGACCTGGCTCCTCCCTCTCACACCCCCACCACGCCCAGCTGATGTCTTCCTCTCTGTTCCTAACACAGCTGTGGGCAAACTACAACCTGCCCGTTTGGCTGTTCTATCCGGCCCGCGGAGCCGAAAGAGCAGAGGGTTCTCTTGCTCTCCCCTCCGCTCCTTCCCCAGCAGCCCAAGAGGAGAGTGCCAGCATGGTCAGGTTGCTTTTGTTCCGGCCCTCCGGTCCAGTGTAAGAACCCATGGTGGCCCTCGAGTCAAAAAGTTTGCCCCGCCCCCTGCTAGCACCTGCCCCTGTCCACTTCCCTGACCCCTGACCCCAGGGTGCTCCTTCCTCCGGGTGAGGCCTGTCCGCCCTGGACACAGAGCTGCCGCTGGCGGGGGCTGACCCTGAGCCAGCACTTCGCACCTCTGGGGAGGGGCAGGGACCAGGCCTGGCCGCCCTCCGTCACCCCACAGCGTCAGGGCCGAGTGGCGCCCACCAGCCGACACAGCACACACGGCGACAGAGACCCAGGCCCCGCCTCGGCGACACCCGGCCTCCACGCCCCAGTGCCGGCGTCGCCCCCACACGCGCGTTCACATGCGGGTGCGTCAGTAACAGCCCGCTTAATATTTCATGACCGACACGCAGTGGCCTGAATTATTCACCCCGTCACCAAGGCACGGCGGGTGCTGGGGTCCTGGGCATGGGAGGCTGGGGGGGCCCCACCCAGGGCCCACGGGACTCTGCCTGGGATGCCTGAGGCACAGACGCAGCTCTGGGTGCCAGACCTGCCAGGAGCCCTGCCCCCCCTCCCGGCAGCCCCGCCTGGCAGGTATCCATGACCCGGGGGCGCCCAGCCGGCCAGAGAAGGCCTGAGGAGCGGGCACGGAGCAGGGCCAGGCAGGAGGGGGCGGCGGTGCCCTCGGCCTCCTGCCTGGCCACCGGCTGGTGCGCTCAGCGGGGTCCCGGGCGGCGGCGGCGGGGGCTCAGGGCCGCTCGGTGCGTCCCCGCTGCTGCCTCTGCGCTCAGGGTCCCCCCGAGTGGGGGGACAGCTCCGCCCGGGGGACCCCCCACACAGGGCAGGCTCGCTGCCGGGCCGGGGTGGCCGAGGGGTTCCTCGCACCCTCTTCCGCCTCAGCCCGCAGGCCGGAAGGATGGGACCCCTCGTGCTATAAAAGCCTGCGTGAGCGTGAGGAGCTACAGGATGGACAGCAATGGTCGTCAGTGATACCCTGTTTCCCCGAAAATAAGACAGTGTCTTCTATTAATTTTTGCTCCCAAAGATGCGCTAGGTCTTATTTTCAGGGGATGTATTGTTTCCATGAAATAGGTCTCATTTTCGGGGAAACACGGTGGCAGTGGCCGCTTATGGAGTGATTTCCCTGTGCCCGGCGCTGTGACCAGCATGACGCCCACGCTCTCCTCTTGTCCTTGTGAAGGGACCTCGGGAGGCAGGTCAGCGTTGTCCCCCGTTACACACGGGGAAGGCGAGGCAGAGAGGACCTGGGTGTGGGGGGGGGCCCGGCTAAGCCCTCCTGGCTGCGCCAAGGTCTGGCCTCCTGGGTGTGGGCTTCTCCAAGCCACGTGCTGTGGAGCCTCAGCACCCGCCTGGTGCCAGGGGGCATTTTAGGCCCCGCCTCCCCGTGTCCCTGGGGGGTGCGCTGCTGGCTGGGGCGTCCAGGCCTCACCAAGCAGGAGTCACTGCCGAGAGGGGGGGCGGGGTCTCAGGGGACACCCTGACCCAGCCCATCAACTTCTAGCCTCAGGACAACCTGTGTGTGTGTGTGTATGGAGGGGGGAGAGGTTCCCCTTCTCATCCCCTGCCCTTTGTCCTGGTCTCGCTCACCCCCGACTGCAGCTCATCACACAGGGCCTGTGAGTTCTTTACCCTCTGAGCCTCGGTTTCCACAAATGGCAAGTGGGCGTGATAACTGGCCGCTCCAGAGACCAGAGAGAACGAAAGAGGAGGCTCTGCACCCTTGTGTTTCCTAAGGGGGGTGACCTGCCACCCCCTAGCCCACCCGCGGGGCCAGGCTACCAAACTCACGTGAGGTGGCCACAGCCTAACCACGCCCCTCCCCCCGACACCTGCTTGCGCTGGGTCCTCAGCCCCTGCCTGCCTCACCTCCCAATGTCGGGGTGCCCAGGGCCTCCCCTCTAAGTGCACTCACTCCCTGGGAGGCCACCTACTTCCGGCTCCAAGGCCGCCTGACCCTGGGGCACGTCCACACCCTCCCCTCCTCTGCCCCCTCCGGGGCCTGTGGGCGGGCCAGGCGGCTTGACCGCACTCGCTGAGAGCCGGACGAAAGTGGACGCCAGAGGCCTTCCCCTGTGAACGAAACCGCGCCGGGTCAGGCGCTGGCACACAGGGCGGGGGACAAGGTCGGGACATAGGGGCGCACATGCAATGCCGGGCCAGGGAGGGTGCCGGGGAGAGAGGCGGGAGATGGGGAGGGAGTGTGAGCCACAGTCTGAGGCGCTCAGGCCGTATGCACTGAGAGCGAGGAGCAGAGGAGGGCTGAGGGAAGGGCTCTGAGCTGGGGACGGCCAGGGCGGAGGCCGCAGGCACTGGCCTGGGAGAGCAGCAGGCGGGGAGCGTGGGCCAAAGAGAAGCGGCTTCCCTGTCAGTGATGGGGAGATTGGTGGGCCCCCAAAGGTGTGCTGAGCGGGGGCAGGAAGAGGGCAGGGCCGGGGGGTGAGAGGGGGGGAGCTGCCGGGCTCCAGATCTCACGGCTTGGACCAGGCGTTGCTGGTGGAGGTGGAGGCTGCCCCCACTGAGAGGGGTCCCCCGATTCCACCAGGTCCCTCCTCGCTCAGACCCTCCAGCTGGGTCAGGGTCCCCAACATGGACGTGCCAGTCCAGGCTCCCCAGGGCCCTGCGCCCGGCGACCTCCGCCGGCACGGGGTGGACCGGGGCGTGGTGACAGGATAAAGGAGCCCTCGCTGCCGGCGGCACACACCAAGGCCTGGGGGGGTGCAGACCCAGGCACAGCCTCTGCCTTCGCAGGGGGAGCAGACAGCCCCTGGGGTCCCGGAGGGGTGAGCGCTCGGCTCCCTGCTCCCGATGGGGGGCTGCCTGAGCCCCTCCAGCGAGGCCGTGGGAGCAGCCTGGGGTCCCGGGAGACAGAACAGAGGGGGGTGGCCAGGGGACCTCAGCAGGCCGCTGGCCGCTGGCCACGAGACGCCCTCTCTGTGCTGACCCTCCGAGAGGCACTCGGAGGTGCCCCTGGCCCTTAGACTCCCGCCTGGCACGGGGCGGGTGAGCCCATCGGTGAGCTGGGCTGGTACAGGGCCCGGCCTGCGTGGCTGTCAGGCTCAGGCTGGTGCTTGGTGCCAGCTTCTGGGAGACACTAGCCTATCCTGGCTCCTGGCCCAGAGCCCACCCCCTGGGTCCCAGCCTTGGAGTCCAGGTGGGGGAGGGGGCCTGGCTGAGCCTGGGGGCTCCGGGGCCCCAGGACCCTCCGGGCAGGTGGTCAGGCGCCCTGAGGGCCTCTCCCCCCACTCCCCAGTCTGTCCCCCTGGCTCCCACCGCCGGCCACCCGTGCTCCTGCCCCCGCCCCCACCCCTCCTCCACCCACCCAGCTCCTGGCCGCCTCGGTGCCTCTGGCAGAGGGACCCCTTTCTGCGGGGGGCTCAGAGGGAGGGTCCCCAGGACAGCAGACCCCACGGCCGCCGGGGCCATTCCTTGGCCTCTGGGAGAATTTGGCCAGTGGACTGGGACAGACCGGAGGAGGAGGGGGGCGGGGGGCGGGTGTTCCTGGGGTCTCAAGCCCTTTCCGATGCCCCCCCCCCCATGCAGCCTGGCACTGGTGGGGCCCTGGGGACCCCTCAGCCCTCCTGCTCCCCCAGGCTGTCACCGCCATGGCCCGGGGCCACGCGCTCCCTGGGTGGGATCGGGTTTCTCTCCGGGAGAGCTGGGAGCCGCCCTCCCCCGCAGGGAGAGCTGAGCCCTCGTGAATAATTCACAGGCTCCACAGCAGCCAGGCTCACGGGTGGGCGGGCGCTGGGCTCCAGCCCGCTGCCTGGCCCCTGCTTGTGCCCTGCAGCCTAGAGCAGTCCCAGCCCCCCTCCCCCTGCCGCACCCCCCAGCTCCCTGCCGGGCCCCCAGGCGGGGGGAGCAGAGTCTCCATCCCCACAGGCCGCTGGCTGGGCACGGGTCTACACCTCCCTCCCGCAGTGCCCCCCCAACTCCCAGCCCCCCTCCCGCCTGGAGCCCTGTCTGGGGACCACACAAAGCACCTCCTTCCCAGCCCAGGGACGTCAGCCCTCTGTCACCTCCCGGAGACTCACGGTGGCCTGGGGGCTGGCAGCCATAGTTCCGGCCACACCCGCAGGGCCTGGGAGGAGTCAGTGGCCCCAAGGCTCCCAGCCCCCAGGCTGTCCCGTGGCACAGCGGGGCCTTCCCCAGGCTCCTGGTGAGGAGGGGCTCAGCCTGGGGCTCCGCCCCCGGCCTCCACCTCCACCTCCTCTTCCTCCACCTCCTCCTCCACCACCAGCTCCTCCACCTCCATCTCCACCTCCAACTTCACCTCCACCTCCTCCTCCATCTCCACCTCCTCCTCCACCTCCTCTTCCTCCACCTCCTCCTCCACCCCTTCCTCCACCTCCTCCTCCACCTCCTCCTCCTCCTCCATCTCCACTTCCTCCTCCTCCATCTCCTTCTCCTCCTTTTCCATCACCACCTCCTCCTCCACCTCCTCCTCCACCTCCACCTCTTCCTCCACCTCCACCTCCACCACCACCTCCAACTCCACTTCCAACTCCTCCTCCTCCACCTCTAACTCCACCACCTCCTCATCCACCTCCACCTCCACCTCCACCTCCTCCACCTCCTCCTCCACCTCAGGTCCTCCTCAGCACTCTCAGGGGCGGGCAGGGTCCTCCCAGGTCACTGCTGGGCTGGGTTGGCGTTTGGGGCCCGTTATGTGCGAGGGGGAGGCTGGTGGTGCAGGACGGTGGCCATAGCCGTCCCTTCCCTCACAGGACCCCGTGTCCTCTTGGTCACTCGGGGGAGGGGAAGAAGCATCGGAGTCGCCTCGTGGGGGCCACGTCACAGGGCTGCTCCCGGCCCCCCAGCCCCGGTGCTGACGGCGCCAGGCTGGGAGTCTCTGGGGTGTCTTGCTCTAAGTCCCGAACCCCAGCTTGCCCAGAAGCAGAGTTCACGCGACAGTGGTGTGGACCCGTGCCCACGTGGCCCCTGGTCCGAGGGCACACCTGCTGGTCCCCCACTGAGCAGACCAGGGAGCCTCCTGCCTGGCCAGGTCACGGCACCCACCGGCCGGGCCTGAGGGCTGCCCAGGCCCCGCCGATGTGCTGGGCCCGAGGCTGCTGCGGCCACCCCGCCCCCGGCCAAGGGCAGCAGCCCCCGCCCCCGGTGGCCAGCGGCCCTGCGGTGCCTCGGGGGTGAGCCGGGGTGACCCTCTCGCCTGGTGGCTGTCCTCAGGCGGGGTCCCCAAGGCCGCTCACGTCCTAGGTGCCCACTTGGACTGGCAGAGGCCACCCCACCTGCCAGGGCCCAGGGCCACTGGTGCCCCTCAGACCGAGTCTGGGTGGCTTCCCCCCAGGGCTCCTGTCTCCCCGGCTGCTGAAGACCTGGCTCCCGGGCTCCCTAACCGCCCGCCTCCCCGCTGTGCACTGAGCCCCATTCTTCCTCCCGCCCCCCTGCCCCCGGGAGCCCAGCCCACTGCTCGGGGCTCCTCAGCCCAGCCTCTCAGCAGAGGGCCCTGGGGTGTGGACCCCAGTGCCTCCGAGTGGGAATGGGCTGGGGGGCCACAGGGAATGAGCGGCTGCTCTGTGGGTGGCCTGGGGGGGGGGCTGTGGGGCTGTGGATGGAGTCTGGGGGGGTAGCCCTCCCCCCCACATCTGGGTAAGTGCCTCGGCTCCTCCTCCATCGCCTCTGCCTCCTGACTGGGGGTTTAGGAAATGCTCTCACCCCCCCCCCCATTTACAACAGCCTTGCGAAGGAGCACCCCAGCCAGTGAGGCTGGGCTGGAGGGAGCACCCTGCAGGCTGGGAGCACGGGGAGCAGTGACCTTGGGCTGGATGCCCGGGGCTTGCAGAGCCTGGGGCACATGGCAGTGAGCCTGCTGGGAGGGGGGACAATCCGGCAGGGGCGGGAGCTGCCTCTGGCCCCGGCGCGGCCACTCCCCCATTGCCGGAGGGGAAGGCAGACTTCCAGCACCCGAGCCCCAGCGCCTCCCCCGCCCCCCCAGACCGGGACCCCGGAGGGGCGTCCTTACTCAGGGTGGTGCCCGAGGAGCAGCCTCAGGGAGGGGAAGTCTCCTTTGGCGGCGGCGTAGTGGACAGGCAGGGCGCCGGTGTCCGTGGCCGCGGCGGGGTCCCCACCGCCGTGACGCAGCAGCCAGCCCACCACCTCGGGGTGGCCGAAGCGGGCGGCCAGGTGCAGGACCGTGGCACCGGAATTGTCTTTGTCCTGCGGAGGGAGGGCCGTTAGTCCCACAGTCTTTTTTTTTAAAAAATTTTTTTATTGATTTCAGAGAGAGTGAGAGAGAGGGAGAGAGGGAGGAAGGGAGAGAAACATCCATGATGAGAGAGAATCATGGTTCGGCTACTTCCTGCCAAGTCTCCACTGGGGATCGAGCGAGCCCACACCCCGGGCATGTACCCCTGACCAGAATCAAATCTGGGACCTTTCGGTTTGCCGGCCGACGCGCTATCCATTGAGCCACACCGGCCAGGGTAGTCTCACGGTCTTGTCCTGACCCATCTCTGCCCTTGGGCACCTCGTGGTCCAAAGTGGCACCCCGAAGCCGTGCCCCGGGGGCTTCCTGAGAACTGCAGGCCGTGACCGAGGTGCCCGCCTGGCACAGGCCATCGGGACGTGGCACCTCGTCCCCGCAGGTGCCCCAGGATCTGTGAGACCCGCGCCCGGTGCCCAGGTGCTCGGGAGCGCGTGGGTGAGGGAGCCAGAGTGGCCCGGCCGGGAGGTGGGCTGCAGGGGCTGCACCAGGTTGGCATCGGGATCAGGGGCACCTTCTGCACCCAGCGCTTGCCCGCCTCCCCCGGTGCCACACGGGAAGGCTCTCCGAGTGGTGCCCCTCTAACAACCCGATGTCAGGGGGAGAACGGCCCGCCTCCCAGCGCAGCCCGCGCCCTGCCCCAGGCTGCCTTCTCGCCCGCCCCGCGGGGCAGTGGGCAGGGCCGGGGCCGTCAGCAATGGTGGTGGCCCTCTCCCGGGCACCCCGAGGCAGTGGGGCAATGGTCAGGAGTGCCCACGTGTCCTCGTGAACACCCAGTGTGTGCCTGCGTGGGAGGGGAGGCAGGCGCTGCGCACGTGGCTGGGTGAGGACGACGAAGCCGGGGACACAGGGGCTGGCGGGCGGCTGGGAGGGTGCCCATGGGCTCTGGGTGCTCCCGGGGCCAGGCACGCGGGCGACGGAGGGGAGAGGGCACCGGGCAGCAGTGAGCGGTGGGCACGGTTTATGAGAATCGGGGAAGCGGGGCCCCTCTGCCCGGGCGTGGGCACAGGTGGGCACAGGTGGGCACAGGCGTGGCTTCGGCGGCGGGAGGAGAGGCTCCTGGCAGCGAGGGGCTGGGGGCATGGAGCCCGGGGCTGGCTGGTGGTCCTTGAGGCTGGGGCGCAGGTGGACTGGCTGTGGCCGGGAGGGGGGGTGGGCAGTGAGGAGGGCAGAGAGGGTGGGAGTGAACCCCAGGAGTGGAGGGTGACACTGGGACCCTCTGAGTGCTGGGTGCCAGGCGGGTCCAGTCCGGCTCAGTGTGTCCCTTGAGCCCAGGGGACAGGGCTGGCCAGAGGCGACCCAGGGTGGACCACGGTGAAGTGTGCGCCGAGCGCAGCTCTGGAGAAAGGCCCCGGCCCCTCCTGGCCTTGGGGCTGGGGGCCTGCAGCTCCAGGGGGTCCTCTTGGCCCTGGCCTCCGGGGAGGAGGGGGTAGCAGTAAGAGGAGGACCCGGGCTTAGGGGCGCTGGCCTGTCCCGGAAGCTCTGGCCTCGGCACCCTAAACCTGCTTATCTCTCTGGGCCGAGCAGGGCCAGGATGGAGGCGTCCTCCCCCACACTTCCGCCCGGGGGCTGGAGGGCAGGAGCCCAGATAAGCCGGGCACAAGGCCACCTGCCCTTCCGCCTCCTCCGCAGCGGCCAGGCAGGCCTCGGCCAGGGCTGGACAGCGGGCCAGGGCGGCACGCGCCTCCGCAGAGCGGGGCAGGGCCCACGTGCCAGGAACTCCGATAACGGGCCGAGATAAGGCCGCCATCTCCCGGGAAGGGCGGAAGTGTGTGTGTGTGTGTGTGTGTGGGGCCGTCCAGAAGGCAAAGGGGGCGGGGCCCGGCCACCCTCAGGGCACAGCTGCCAGCTCGGGGGCTTCTGCCTCGTCTTCCGCATCCAGGGGACCCCGAGGTCGTACCCAAAGGCCTGCCCCTCCCTCCAGCCGTCCCTCGGCCAGAACATCGTCCGGGTCCCTGACGCCGGGCCTCCGGGACCCTCCGGGCCTCCCTGGGCGCCTGTCCCCCCTCACCCACTGCAGACGTGCCCCTGCCAGGACAGGGCGTGCGAGCCGAGGAGCGGGCACTGCCTGTTCTTGTGCTGGGCGGCAGCTGCCCGGCCCTCACCTGGCACTTCCTCCTCCTCAGCCACCCCGAGGGGCCTCCGCCACCTCGGCCAGCAGCTCCCGAGGCCAGCAGGGCCCGGGTGCCCGGTGGCTTTCTACCCTGTGGCTTTGCTGGGTGTTGCCCGTAGCCTGGCAGCTCCAGGGGGGCGGGAGCGCCCCGAGCCCCCGGCCCAGCACCCGCTGGTGCCCTGGGGCCTGAGCGGCCTCCTCCCTCCTCGGGGGACCAGAGACCAGGTGGGGCCTTGGGGCAGCAAGATGCCCTGGCCTTGGGGACACCGGCCTCTCGGCCTGGAGTGGGCTGTAAGACCTGATGGGGGGCCCACCTGGGCTTATGATTCTGTGTCCACACCCTAGGGCACCCCCCACCCTCCCAGCCCCCCTAAGTCAGTGGTTTGCCCCAGCCCCTCTGGCTCCCCACCACCTGGGGGCTGGCCTGGCGGCCAAGACCCGATGGGCACCTGCCCTGGTGCTTACTAAGCCCAGGAGCGCCTCACCCCGGCCCGGGGAGGAGCTGGACGCAGGCTCAGCGGGGAGGTGCCGGCCCAGCCCCGCTTGAGCCTCGGGGGGCTCCAGGCCAGACTCCCCGGGGGAGGAAGCCCGGGCGGCCCGGGGCGCGAGCACCCACCTGCACCCTGCAGCCGCCCTGCGAGAGCAGCCACTGCAGGCAGGCGAGGTGGCCGGTGGCGGCGGCGTCGTGGGCCGGGGTGGCGCCGTTGCGCGCGCGGGCCGCGCCGGGCAGGGCGGCCTCCTCCACCAGGAAGCGCAGGCAGTGCAGCTTGCCGGCGCGGGCCGCGTGGTGCACGGGCAGCGCGTCCAGCGGGTCCCGCAGCGACGGCGCCAGGCGGCCGGCGGCGTGCAGCGCCTGCAGCACGTCCAGCTCGCCCCGCCGCGCCGCCTGCAGCGCCTGCTCCAGCGCCATCGCGCCGCGCCCCGCGCTCAGCGCGCTCCCCGGGGCGCCATGCGCCGGTCCCGGGGCGCCGGCGGCGGCGGAGGCCGTGGCGCGGCCGTCGGGGCCCGGCGGCTGGGGAGGCGGAGCGGCGGCCGCCGGCTCGGCTCCGCGGTCCCTCGCTCCCTCCGCTCCGCCTCCGCGGCGCTCTGGGTCCCTCCCGGCCCCGCGGCCCCGGCTTAAGCCTGGGACCCGCCCCCGGCCGCCCGCGCCCCGCCCCGCGCCCCGCCCCGCGGAGGGGACAGGTGGCAGGGCCTGGACTCCTCAAGGCCCGCCTGAGGGGGGTCCTGGGCTGGGTTTGGGGGGACAGGGGTGTCCAGGCAGGGGGACCACAAAGGCAGGGGCCGGGGCAGGAGCAGGCCCCGGTCCCCGGGGCTCCGGGCCCTGTGGGAGCCACAGGGGCTGGGCCCACCAGACGCCAAGAGCTGCTCTACGAGCTGAGCCGGCACAGGGCGGGCCGGGCCTGGTGCGCGCAGGTTCTGACCCAGATCGTGAGCCTAGCGGGGGCTCCAGGCCAGACTCTCCGGGGGAGGAAGCCTGGGCATCCCCGGGGCGCGAGCACCCACCCTCCTGCACCCTGCAGCCGCCCACCTGCACCCTGCAGCCGCCCTGCGAGAGCAGCCACTGCAGGCAAACCACTGACTTAGGGGGGCTGGGAGGGTGGGGGTGCCCTAGGGTGTGGACACAGAATCATAAGCCCAGGTGGGCCCCCCATCAGAGGGCACCGGGAGCTGCTGTCTGGGCGGGGAGTTAACCCGGAGCCCGAGGGCGCGTGGGTGCCCCGCGGAGAGAAGGGAAGGCGGGGTGCAGGCGGAGGGCGTGGGGAGGCGCACGGAGCAGTCACCTGGACGGGGGGCGCAGGACCCCTCCCCGAGGGCGCAAGAAGCGCCAGGAGGGCCGCTGGCCAGGGGAGCACGTGGACCATCCATCCTGCCCGCGTGGCCAGCAGCCCTGCCTGGAGCGGGAGGGCGGCGCAGGCAGCTGGACACGCGGAAGGGCTCCCGAAGGCCAGGGCTGCGCAGCCGTGGGAGGGAGCCGGCACATCCTGTGACTTTGAAACAGTCTGCAACCTGCCTTCCCTCCCCCGCCCCCTCGCCGCCGCCCCCAGGGGCCTGGCCCCGGGCTGGCCCCGCAGCGCCCGGCCAGCCAGCGGCCGGGGCAGCGCGCGCGCGTCCAGCCGAGCTGCTTGCAGGAACCGCGCGCCCTGGCGTGGGATTGTGGCGGCCACGCGTACGTCCCCGGGGCCGCCACCTGGTGGCGCTGTGCGGCGACTTCGGAGCTCCAAGGAGCTCAGTGCCCAGAGGCGCTGGGCCTGCGTGGGGATGGGTTTCCAGGGACGTCCACCTGGCCAGACCGGCCTTGCTCCCTCCGTGGGACCTGTGGCCACTCTGGTTTGTGGACAAGGGAAGCCAGGTGTCTCTCTCTCTCTCTTTCTCTCTCAATGTTGGCACATTTTATAATTTATTGTTTTTCTTAGAACAGGTTGCTACATTGTGCTTTTTAAAATATATATATATTTTATTGATTTTTTTTTTACAGAGAGGAAGGAAGGGAGATAGAAAGCTAGAAACATCGATGAGAGAGAAACATCGACCAGCTTCCTCTTGCACAGTCCCACCCGGGATGTGCCCGCAGCCAAGGTACATGCCCTTGACCAGAATCGAACCCGGGACCTTCCAGTCCGCAGTCCAACGCTCTATCCACTGAGCCACACCGGTTCTGGTAAAATCTACTAGAGGCCTGACGCATGACATGCATGCAAGAGTAGGCCTAGGCCTGTGGTTGGCAAACTCATTAGTCAACAGGTCAGCAAACTGGACCACAGGCCCTGGCCTCACCCCCCCCCCCACGCCAGGACCAGCTTCCCCCTGGCACCCTGGACTTGGGCTTCCCTCCCAGCCCTGGCTTCGTCCAGAAGGACGGCCAGTCTCATTAGCATATTACAGTTTTATTATTATAGATTGGGGTGGCATCCTATATAATAAAAGGCTAATAGGCAAATTGCCTCCTTGACTGGGAGTTCGACCAGGGGGCAGGGTTGGCCTGCCAACTGCCTGAGGGCCCTTCCCCTGGGTCCGGGTCCGGGTGGGCTGGCTGGACCCCACCCATGAATGATTTCATGCACCGGGTCTCTAGTTGGTTAATAAAATCAATAGGTTTCAAGCGTACATTTATTTTCTCTCTCTCTTTATTTTTATTTTTGAAATAAATCTTTATTCATATTATTACAAATGTTCCTTATTCCCCCCCTCCATTGTATTTTTAAAAATATATATTATTTCTTTTTTTCTTTTTTCTTTTTTTTTTTACAGAGAGGAAGGGAGAGGGATAGAGAGTTAAACATCGATCAGCTGCCTCCTGCACTCTCCCCACCAGCGATGTGCCTGCAACCAAGGTACATGCCCTTGACCAGAATAGAATCTGGGACCCCTGAGTCCTCAGGCCGGTGCTCTATCCACTGAGCCAAACCGGTTAGGGCTTCTCTTTTTCTTTTTAAATCTTTATTGTTGAAAGTATTACAGCCGAAACCGGTTTGGCTCAGTGGATAGAGCATCAGCAGGAGGCAGCTGATCAATGTTTCTCTCTCATCGATGTTTCTAACTATCTCTCTCCCTTCCTCTCTGTAAAAAATCAATAAAAATATATTTTAAAAGAAAGTATTACATATGTTTTCTTCCCCCCCCCCTCATTGACCTCTCCCAGGTCCCCCCACCCCCTTCCTACCCCAGGCCTTCACCACCCGGTTGTCGGTGCCATGGGTTATGCATAGATGCAAACTAGCTCATTGCTTGCTCTTCCTGCCAGGAAGGGAGGAGTCTTACCTTGGCAACCTCCATGCTTGGCTGGTTCATGTGCCCACGGGCTGCCCTCCTCCAGCTCGCCCAGTGACAGACACACCCCGAGGCCTGAGACTGGCAGGGGTGCTGCCGGGACAAGGAGCTGAAATGACTCGTCTTGGGCGCCCCACACCCCCATGCATCCTCCATGACTGAAATCGTGTGCTGCAGTCCAAGTCCTTCACGCCCAGGGCGGCTCTCCTGGCCCTGGACGCCCTCATCTGTCACACGGTCTGTCATTTTGGGAGCCACCCAAAGTGTGTGCGGCAAAGCAAGACGTCCTGGAACCCCGCCCCCACCAAGAGGACTGTCTCCATAAAAGTCACGTGTGTGAGCGTGTGTGTGTCCATCCTCGCTGAACATCTTCTTTGCCTCCATTCTTAGGGTCGCCGCTCACCCCTGGGCTGAGACCCAGACCTTCCTGTCCGCTCTGGGCCCCAGCGGGCGCCCGGGTCCTCCCAGCAGCCCTAGAGAAAGCCCACACCAGCACGAACATGCTTATGGAAGTCCTGCCACTTACCGGGCACCATGCCAGTCCTCGCTGGCACCTTTATCCCCCATGGGGGTGCCATGCGGCAGGCTCAGCCACTATTCCGATGTCGCAGCTGGAGAAACCGAGGCACGGGGAAGTTATTTTTGTTTGTTTGGACCGTGTCTTGCCTGGGGTGACAAATGGGAAGGGGCAGAGCTCACACGGGCGGCGGCGGCGGCTGTGCCTTCTCCCCTCTGCACCGGAGGTCCCTCTGCCTACATCCTGCCCACTCTCCCCTCCAGATGCCCACTTATGGACCCCCCCACCCCCTCCAGCCGGCAGGCCTCCTCTCATCCCTCCGGGGGCTCAGGCCATCCACCCGTCCTGTGGAACGTGCCTGTTCAGACCTCTGCCCGAACCCAAGGCAGGGCCAGGGGTGGCGTGTGTGCCCACTGGGCCCTAGGAGGCCCCAACCTCCCTGATGCCTGGGCCCTCACACGCTGCACACTCATTGACTCAGCTAAGTTCTGGTCATAAATGACTTTCCTCAGGTTTGCTCTGCACCCCCCTCCCCCCCTCCCCAGGATCCTTGGTGGAAGCAACGGTGCATAAGCCGGTCCCAGCCCCGCGCAGCGGAGGGGGAGAGGGGGGAGACTGGGGTAACGCACCGGAAAGGGCCTTTGCTCCCCCCACAGGTCCTCAAATGGTGGCCCACAGGCATGGAGGGGGTGTTCTAGAAAGAACCGTCACCCCAAGCCCCTTCCCCAGGAGCCAGTACCAGGGACTCCCAGCAAGGATGCAGGGGTTGGTGCAGGGCGGGCTGGTGGGCACGGAACTGCCTGGGCCAGCGTGGCTGGGGTGGGGGAGGGTGACGGGTGGCACATCAGCCAGGGACCCACAGTCCTTTTCTGATCCCTGGGCTCAAGGAGGCAAGGGGAGCCGAAACCGGTGTGGCTCAGTGGATAGAGCGTCAGCCTGCGGACTGAAAGGTCCCGAGTTCGGTTCCGGTCAAGGGCATGTACCTTGGTTGCGGGCACATCTCCAGTGGGGAGTGTGCAAGAGGCAGCTGGTCGATGTTTCTCTCTCATCGGTGTTTCTAACTCTCTATCCCTCTCTCCTCTCTGTAAAAAATCAATAAAATATATATTTAAAAAAAGAAGGCAAGGGGGACAGGGGCTCAGGCAGCCCAGGCCCTGCCGGGGCAAATACAGTGACTTATTTATTCTCCTAATCAGGACTGCAATGGGGGTTAATGGACGCGTGGCCCCTGCCCGGCCCGCAGGACGTCCCCCGTAAGTGATGGCCCTTTGGGAGCCGCACAGGCACACGCGGCCCGAGGGCCCCCCGCCCAGGCTGCCTGCACCCCTTTCTGATGGACGCGCTGGCCCCCTGGCCCGGCTGGGGGAGCCCGAGGCGGGAGGATTTGGGGCCGGAGGTGGGTTCGGGGCAGGCGGGGCCCTCAGCACCACGGACAGCGCCGCCCGGCTCCGCCCCAGGGCGCCCCCTCCCGGCCGGGCGGGGCGGTGCTTCCCCAGCCCCGGGGCCCGCGGAGCCGTTGCCGCCAGCCGGTGGGGGCGGCGCCCAGCAGATGGCGGGGACGCCCAGCCGGTGCGCGGGCCAACCGCCGCGGCGGAGGCGGGAGGCGGGAGGCGGGAGGCGGGCCCGGGCCGCTGGGGCCGGAGCGCGGGACCGCCCGCCTCCCGCCTCCCGCCTCCCGCCTCCCGCCTCCCGCCGCGTGGGCCCCGCCTGCCCCGCGGGTGGGGACGGAGCCGGCGCCGGAGGAAAAGAGGGTGGGCTCTGGGGACCCCTGGGTTCCCGGTCTCCTCCAGGCCTCAGTTTACCATCCGGAATCGAGGACGGGAACCAGTGACCTCCAACTGGGAGCCCCAGGCGTCCTCAGAACCCCGGCTGGGCGTGGGCGAGCCGAGATCTCCCTCCCTGCCGCTCGCACCCGCGTCCGCAGAGCAACGTGGGGGGGGGGCGGGGGGGCGGGGCGAGCCCCTCCGGGTAGGAGAAACCCGCCTGGGAGCTCCCCAAGGAGGAGCCGCTGAACCTGCGTGAGTGAGTGAATGAGTGAATGAGAAAGTGAATGAATGAATGAATGAGTGAGTGAGTGAGTGAGTGAATGAGTGGAGAGGGCGGAGCTGGACCCGGTGGGAGGCAGCCGGGTCGGGCCCTAAGGCTGCGATGCCGCCCCCCCCTCCCCCGCCGGGGCTCGGGGCGCCCTGGGCCTGCGCCCGCCGCAGATGGGACGCGAGGGCTGGAGCGGGTCCCTGGGGCGCCCCCCCCCCCCCCCGCTTTCACCCCGCGCTCCGGGGCGGGAACCACGGGAGCGGGGCCCGGGCGGCCTGACTCCGCGGGGCGGGCGGGGCGGCGGCGCCTCCTTAAAGCCGGGCCGCGCGCTCCGGCGGCCTTGTCCGGCGGCGCAGTCCGGCTCCTTCCTCCTCTCCGGCCTCCCCGTCCCCGTCCGGCGTCCGGCGTCCGGCATGGGGCTGCCTCGGCGGGCGCGGCGGCCGGCGGAGCTGCGGAAGGTAGGAGCCCGGCCGGGCCGGGGGGCGAACTGTGCGCAGAGCCCGGGCGCCCTCAGCCGCGGTCCCCGCTCCCCATCACCGCGGTCTCCGCTCCCCATAACCGCGGTCCCCGCTCCCCACCACCGCGGTCCCCGCTCCCCACCACCGCGGTCCCCGCTCCCCATAACCGCGGTCCCCGCTCCCCACCACCGCGGACCCCGATCCCCCACCACCGCGGACCCCGCTCCCCCATCACCGCGGTCCCCGCTCCCCATCACCGCGGACCCCGCTCCCCCATCACCGGGGTCCCCGCTCCCCATCACCGCGGTCCCCGCTCCCCACCACCGCGGTCCCCGCTCCCCATCACCAGGGTCCCCGCTCCCCATCACCGCGGTCCCCGCTCCCCATCACCGCGCTCCCCGCTCCCCCACCACCGCGGTCCCCGCTCCCCATCACCGGGGTCCCCGCTCCCCATCACCGGGGTCCCCGCTCCCCATCACCGCGGACCCCGCTCCCCACCCCGCGGTCCCCGCTCCCCCATCACCGCGCTCCCCGCTCCCCATCACTGGGGTTCCCGCTCCCCACCACCGCGGTCCCCGCTCCCCATCACCGGGGTCCCCGCTCCCCCATCACCGGGGTCCCCGCTCCCCCATCACCGCGCTCCCCGCTCCCCATCACTGGGGTTCCCGCTCCCCATCACCGGGGTCCCCGCTCCCCATCACCGGGGTCCCCGCTCCCCCATCACCGGGGTCCCCGCTCCCCCATCACCGGGGTCCCCGCTCCCCATCACCGGGGTCCCCGCTCCCCGCAGAGCCTGAAGCCGCTGCTGGAGAAGCGCCGCCGCGCGCGCATCAACGAGAGCCTGCGGCAGCTCCGGGCGCTCGTCCCGCCGCTGCTCGGCCGGGAGGTGGGCGCCGGGCGGGGGCCGGGCGGGGGCCGGGGGGGAGCGCCGGGCGGGGGCCGGGCGGGGCCGGGCGGGGGCCGGTGGGGAGCGCCGGGCGGGGGGCCGGGCGGGGGCCGGGCGGGGGGCCGGGCGGGGGCCCGTGGGGGGAGCGCCGGGCGGGGGCCGGAGCGAGGAGGCGGGAGCGCGGGTCGCCTGGACCCCAGGAACCTGCGAGGGGCCCGCCCGGCGCCCACGGCCGCCCGAGCGCAGGTGGGGCCGGTCCGGGCAGCCCGCCCTCCGCGGGCCGGGCGCGCGCTCAGCTGTGGCCGGAGCGGGTTCGGGGTGGGGGGTGGGGATGGGGGGCCAGGCCGCCGGCGGCCGGAGGGATCTGCCCTGACTGTCCGTCTCTCGCAGAGCTCCGGCCGCTCGAAGCTGGAGAAGGCGGACGTCCTGGAAATGACGGTGCGCTTCCTGCAGGAGCGGCCTGCGCCCCGCGGCCCGGCGGCAGCGCCCGGTGAGTGACCCGCCCCGCCCGCCCGCACCCCGCGCCTCTCCCTGCCCAGCCCGCACCCCGCCCAGCCCGCACCCCGCCCAGCCCGCACCCCACACCCCGCGCCTCTCCCCACCCAGCCCGCACCCCGCCCAGCCCGCACCCCGCCCAGCCCGCACCCCGCACCCCGCGCCTCACGCGCCCCTCCGCCCGCCCGCAGCGCCCTCCGACGGCTTCCGCGAGGGCTACGGCGCCTGCCTGGCCCGCCTGGCCCGCGCGCTGCCCGCCTGCGGCGCCCTGGAGCCCGCGCTGGGCGCCCGGCTGCTGGAGCACCTGCGGCGGAGAGAGGCCGGCGCCTGCCCCGGTCCCTGCCCCGACCATGAGGGCGGGCGCCCTTCGGACGCCTGGGGGTCACCCCCGCCCTCCGCGCCGCCCACCCCCGCACCCTCGCCGCCTGCGTCTCCCCGCGGCCCTGGCCTCTGGCGGCCCTGGTAGCCCTGGCGAGTCCACGGACCCGCTGACGGGCCCACCCAGGGACGGAGGGAGCTCTGGGCGGCGCTGCCTTTCCACCAGGAGGGATCGGCCACAGCCAGCCCGCAGCCCGCAGCCCGCAGCCCGCAGCCCGGGGGTGTGATCTGAGCGGCAGACTCAGGCCCCGGGACTCAGCTGGAAGAAACAGGGGAGAAGCCCGCCTCACCCCAACTTGAGGGTGCCTGGGCCGCAGGAGGAGGGCCGCAGGCTGCAGGAGGAGGAAGCCCCTCCCCTGCCAGTGGACGTGGCTGTAGCCTGGACCAGCCCCGCCGCCCTGGCAGCCGCACACCTGTCCGGGCACCGGCCCCCGTCCAAGGGCTGGGCCGGCTCCCCGCAGCCAGGTGCAGCCACCTGCTCTGGCTCGTCGCTGCCCTCCCGACCCTCCTGGGCCGCCTCCCCGCCAGCTCTGCTGGGCAGCCTCTGGGCGGACGGAGCAGTGACTGGAGGGCTCTGCCGTCCCCTCCCTCCTGGGCCCTCCTGTCCAGAGCCTCCCTCGGAGGCCCTGGAGGCAGCCAGGCTCGGTGGGCAGGGCTGGGCAGGGCTGGGTGGGCGGGGAGGACTTATTCCCCGAGCATTAGTCTAACTCGGCTTGTGTGCCAGGTGTGAGGAGGGGGCGGGCAGGAATGTGGGTGCCCTGCGGCCCCAGGAGCCCAGCGCAGAGGCAGTGCCTGGGAGGGGAGCCGGCCAGAGTCAAGGGCGCGGCTGCAGGTGGAGGGCCAGGAAGCACCTCCCGCGCCTCCTCTCTCGCCGGCTCCCGCGGCTCTCCGGGCTGGCCCCTGGGAGCGGCTAGTTCCTCAGACGTTGCTTTCCTCCCCGCGGGAGCCGGGGAGCCGGCACAGACTCAGGGCGGGGCCGAGGGTCCCGGGAGTGGGTGCCCAAGACGCGGCAGGAGCCCCACGTGGCCCTGTCCCCACCCCTCCCTGAGGCCCCGCTGAGCACCCTCCCGAAGAAGGGAGGCCTCCCCCTGGGTCCGGTCCCACAGCCTGCGGAGGGCCAGGCCACTGGGGGCAGGAGACGGAGCTGGTGGACCGGGAGGGGTCGCCAAACCCCGGGTGGCGTTGGCACCGATGTCACGACGTGGGAAGCTGTGGGTGTTATTGGAGACGTCACTGCTGCCTGGCCAGTGTTGCTCAATGGTTTGGCACCATCCCAGCAGCAAGAGGTTGCGGGTTCAATTCCTGGTCAGGGCACATGCCTGGGTTGTGGGCTCGATTCCAGGCAGGGTGTGTGCAGGAGGCAGCTAATGGATATTTCTCTCTCATTGATGTTCCTATATCTCCCTCTCCCTTCCTCTCTCTCTCTCTAAAAAACAATAAAAACACTTTAAAGAAGTCACTGCTGAGACAGCTGGGTGAGCCCCCAGCAGCGTGTCCTGACCCCCCCCCCCCCCGTGGGTTCAGCTGACTGGCCTGGAGGCTCCTGGAGGGCAGGCCGGGGCTCAGTGCACCTCTGTGACCCCGAGGCCCTGGCATACGGGGAGCCCGGTAACCACGGGGCTCACGAACAGGTGATGTGGCCAGGCCAGGAGGTACTGGACCTGGACAGCCTGGCCTCCGCCCCGACTCCCACCCGGGCCCCTCACATCACTTAGAACCATGGTCGGCAAACTGCGGCTCGAGAGCCACCTGCGGCTCTTCGGCCCCTTGAGCGTGGCTCTTCTACAAAACACCGCGGCCTGGGCGAGTCTATTTTGAAGAAGTTGAAGTTTAAAAAAATGTGGCTCTCAAAAGAGATTTCAGTCCTCGTCCTGTTGACGTTTGGCTCTGTGGACTAATGAGTTTGCCGACCCCCGACTTAGACCATCTGCTCCGCAGGCCTGGCTCCCGGGACGGCAGGGGGGAGGGTGTGGAGAGCGGGGTGCCCCGAGGCTGGGCCTGCTCTGCGGATGCCAGGCGGGGCAGGTACCTACAGCCCCCCCCCCCCCCCCCCCCCCGTGGGAGCAGTTTCTTTCTGGAAACGTCCAGCGTGCACTGCAGCACCCTGTCCCTCAGAAAGAGCTTCCCCTCCGGCGCGGCTCTCAGAACTGGCCTCCAGGCCCCTCTCCGCCGCTCCTGCCACTTCCTGCTCTGCGCTCGGCGTCCCGGCTCTGTGGCCCAGTGACCTGCCCTCAGCCAGGCCGAGGAGGTGTGCAGACAGGCCGGTGACACAGGGGCAGGCGTTCCGGGCACTGAGCTGGGCAGGGGGAGCGGAGGGAGGCAGGCCCAGGTGGGTGAGGCTCGGGGCCCAGACGGGAAGCCACTGGCTTCCCGGCAGGGAGGGGCACCGCTGCCCCGGCGGGCGGCGGCTGGCACGCAGGCTGGGCTTGTGACACGGAGGTCAGCCTCCTCGGGCACAGGGCGGGGCCAGCCTTTCTGGTGCGGGAGGGAGGGCCCGGCCCCCCCCTGACTCAGGAGCACCCCACGACTTCAGCAAGGCCCACGTGGTGCCCAGCTGGCGGCCCTTTCTGTGATGGCCCCAGGGCTGGCTGGCTGGCACGCTCGGTTGCAGGGAAGGGCCTGGGTTCTTACAAACCAGAGGGTGACAGCCAGCGCCTGGAGCCACCTGGGAGCCTCAGGCTGGGCCAGCCGCTCTCCTCCCCCCCACCCCGGGGTCAAGCCTCCTGTCCACGGTCAGTGGTGAAGGCGGGTTGCCAAGGAGACTGCTCTGGGAAACATCTACAAACCACGGAGCCCAGACTCCGCCGAGTCTCCCCTGGTTGGCCTGGAGCAGGAGCGGGGTGAGCTGGGTCTGCAGAACCCTCCCATCGTGCCCCAGGGCGAGCCGAGAAGCCGGTGGCGAGATCCAGGGCCTTCCCCATCCCGAGCAGCCGCCTCCTCCCCCCACCGCCGCCGCCGAGGCCAGACTGACTCTAAGGACACGCCAGGCTGCTCCAGCCGGGCCGGTGCTATTTCCGTGGCTTTACTGCTTGTCTGGCCCTTCCCGCGTGGCCCTGCCTCTGGGCGCCACGTGTGCGTGTGTGGCGTGTGCGTGCCGGTGCGTGTTCCTGTGCCCGTGTCCCTGGCAGCCCTGCAGAGAGCCGCCCCGGCGTGTAAAGGGGTGACGGCAGCCGCCTACTGCGGGTTCAGCGTGAGCAACTGGTTTCACTCTGGGTTTTGAGAGGCGCCGGCAAAGCCCAGGCGTGGGCCGCTGTGTCATAAAGCTCTGACAGGTTTGGGTGGCGTGAGAAAGGCACTGGAGGGCACGCCCCGTGTGTGTGTGTGTGTGTGTGTGTGTGTGTGTGTGTGTGTGTGTGTGTGGTGTCCTGTCACTCGAGATCCACTGGAGGGCAGCAAGGAGCAGGGTCTGCAGCTGCTCACAGGACCCACCTGTGAAAGGGAGACTCCAGGCTGAATGGGGGCTCCCCTGCTGGTCTGCCTTGGTGCTCAGGATGCTGGAACCCTCGGGAGCCCAGGACAAAGTCCGCAGAGAACGCGGAGCTGTTCTGGACCCCGGAAACCAGAGCAGGCCCGGTGCCGCGGGGACTGCATTTGGAGACCCTCTGTAAGAAAACGGAAATGTATTATTAGACTCAGTATAAAAAGGACCCTTACTCAGAACAAAAAATGTAAGTCACAGCAAACCAGGGCTGTCTGCAGAGGGCCATCCCAGTCCAGACACACAGAAGTGCTTTTTTTAAAAAACTGTCTTTAAATGATTGGTCATTATGCCTCAGGGCATAACAGATAATTAGCATATTCCTCTCTCATTATATAGGACTAGAGGCCCGGTGCATGAAATTCGTGCATGGATGCCGAAACTGGTTTGGCTCAGTGGATAGAGCGTCGGCCTGCGGACCGAGGGGTCCTGGGTTCGATTCCGGTCAAGGGCACGTACCTTGGTTGCGGGTGGGGATTGTGCAAGAGGCAGCTGGTCGATGTGTCTCTCTCATCTACGTTTCTAGCTCTCTATCCCTCTCAATTCATCTCTGTGTAAAATCAATAAAATATATTTTTTTAAAAAATTCGTGCATGGAGTGTGTGGGGGGGGTGTCCCTCAGCCCAGCCTGCACCCTCTCCAATATGGGACCCCTCTAATGCCTGGGAAACCCAAGTCTCTCAACTGCTCTCTGTGGTTGCAGCCATCTTGGTTGGGGTTAATTTGCATACTCGCTCTGATTGGCTGGTGGGCATGGCTCGAGTGGAATGATGGTTAATTTGCATATCACTCTTTTATTAAGTAGGATAATTGATTTCAGAGAGGAAGAGGGAGAGAGAGAAAGAGAGAAACATCAGTGATGAGAGAGAATCACTGATGGGCTGCCTCCTGCACTCTCCACACTGGGGGCTGAGCCCACAACCCGGGCCTGTGCCCTGACCGGAATTGAATTTGGGACCCTTCCACCCCCAGGCTGACGCTCTATCCACTGAGCCACATCAGGTAGGGCAGGGCGGCATTATTTTATAGCTTTGCGCATCTCCTTGCTGTCTGCATCCCCAGAAGCACCAGGGCTCCCAGATCTGCCTCTGCACTCCGAGGGTTGTGATATGTTGTTTTGGTTGAAGTATGTGAAGAAAATCTAGCCTTATCTATACTAATAAAAGAGTAATAAGCCAATTAGACCAGGAGACCTTCAAAGGTCCTTCCGGACAAAGCCAAGGGCTTGGCTGGCCTGCAAACCGCCCCCAAAAAGCCCCTGGCCTCTTGCCCAGGCTAGCCACGCCCCCCAGCGGGGATCCTCACCCCGATGGGGGCATGGCTAGCCTGCAGAGGCCATCAGTCCCTCGCCCAGGCCATCCCTGACCCCCAAGGGGACCCCACCCTGATCCGGGACCCCCTTCAGGGTAGACCAGCTGGCCCCGACCCGTGACCAGGCTTCTACACCAGTAAAAGGGCAATATGCTAATTAGAGTAGGAGACCTTCTGGATGTCCTTCTGGACAAAGCCATGGTGGCGGGCAGAGGCAGTTAGGGGCGATTAGGCTAGGAGGGGAGGGAAGTTGGGGGCGATCAGGCTGGCAAGGGGGGGCAGTTGGGGGCAGGCTGGCAGGCTGAATGGTTAGGGGCGATCAAGCAGGCAGGCAGGTTAGCTGTTAGGAGACAGCGGTCCCGGATTGTGAGAGGGATGCCCAACCATTCGACCCACAGGATGGGGCCTAAATTGACAATTGGGCATCCCCCGAGGGGTTCCAGATTGGAGAGGGTGCAGGCTGGGCTGAGGGACACGCCCCACCACTTGCCCCACAGATTGGCCCCGATTGCCGGCCAGGCCTAGGGACCTTAGCCATGCACAAATTTCTAGTAAATTTGCACTGGGCCTCTAGTAAAAATATACAGCAGGAGTCCAGTCAGTGTGGCTCAGTGGTCGAGCATCAGCCTATGAACCAGGAGGTCACGGTTTGATTCCCAGTCAGAGCACATGCCAGGGTTGCTGGCTTGATCACCAGTGTGGGGCATCTGATCAATAATTCTCTCTCACCATTGATGTTCATATATATATATATATATATATATATATATATGTATATGTATATATATAAAATCTCCCTTCCTCTCTCTGATATTAACAAAAATATATTTTAAAAAATACCTAGTTCACCCTAGCCGGTTTGGCTCAGCAGATAGAGCGTCAGCCTGAGGACTGAAGGCTGCAGGTTCCGTGGTCCTGGTCGGGGTGTGCAGGAGGCACCCGACCCACGAGTCTCTCACATCGACGTTCCTCTCTGCCTCTCCCTCCCACTCTCTCTAAAAATCAATGAAAAATGTCCTCGGGTGAGGATGAACAACAGCAAAAACACGTAGTTGGAAAAGGGAGGGTTTGGAAAACAAGCCGTCTTTTCAGAAAGCTGTGGGTGGTTTCCTTTGGACTTGCACCTCAACTCAACACGCGGCGGTGTCTCCGAGCGGCGGCCGAGGGAACCGGAAACCCCCTCACGTCCCCCTTCCTGCTGCTTCATTACCCCTCGTGGACCTCGCTGGCATTTGGAACGACTCCCCTCCCCTCGCGTGCTTATGGAACAGCATGTGTGT
The DNA here is from genome assembly GCA_963924515.1 of Vespertilio murinus. Lineage (NCBI taxonomy): Eukaryota > Metazoa > Chordata > Mammalia > Chiroptera > Vespertilionidae > Vespertilio > Vespertilio murinus. The sequence goes on along the minus strand of OZ004706.1, from coordinate 2,221,610 downwards.
TTATTCCTCTGACAAATATCAGGCCCTGAGTTACGAGGATGCTCCAAACAGTGACTCATCACAGTGTCATCACCACCGTGTCCCTTCTGGAAAAACCCAGGAATGTGTTTGTGAAAGAATGACTCGACGAATGCAAATCAGCCCTGGCCGGTGTGGCCCAGTGGATAGAGCGTCGGCCTGCAAACTGAAGGGTCCCAGGTTCAATTCCGTTCAAGGGCACAAGCCCTGGTTGTGGGCTCAATCCCCGTGGGGGGCTTGTAGCAGGCAGCCGATCCATGATTCTCTCTCATCATTGATGTTTCTCTCTCTCTCTCTCCCTCTTCCTTCCTCTTTGAAATCAAATATATATACCCGCCACAAATGTATAAAAAAAGAAAAATGCAAATCACACTTTGGTATAATTGTGAAGTAGGTTTTTTTGTGTCTCTCCTTCCCTTGGGTCTCGGGGACCTACCTCAGGGGTCCAGGAGCACACACGGGGGGGGGGGGGGGCACACGCTGGGACTGCTGGCAGAGCACAGGCAGGTGAAGAAGCAGGTGTGGGCTGATGAGGAGTCACGTGAGAATCCGCAGGAAGCCGGGAGAAGAGGGAGAAAGAAGGAGGGAGAGAGGGAACACGTAGAAAAACAAATGGCAGACTTCAGACCTAAACCGGAGCACACTGACCGTTTCCTTAGGCCTGAGCGGTCTGCCTCTCTGAGCCAGAGCGCCGGGTGTCCGGTGCACGGCCAGGCCCCCGCTCTGCCAGAAGCACCTCGTTTCCTCTGGGGCCCACAGCCCGCCGCCCGAGCTCCCCTTCCTTTCTGTGGTTGTCCTCATGTGTGGATTTGGTTGGCAGCTCTGAAGGGTCCGGAGTGAGGCCACGAGAGTCTGACTGGAGCAGTAAAGGTGCCAGGGGAGAAGGAAGTGGAAGGACTCCGGTTAAGTCTGAGCGTTGACCCATTCACCAAGAGGTCGCCGGTTCGATTCCCGGTCAGGGCACAAGCCTGGGTGTCCGGGCTCCATCCCCAGTGGGGGGCGTGCTGGAGGCAGCCGGTCATGTTTCTCTCTCATCATCGCTGTGTCTATCTCTCTCTCCCTCTCCCTCCCTCCCTCTCTCAAAAAAACCAATAAAAACATGTTTTTTAAAAAGACATGGAAGAAGAAACCAAGCGTGCCTAGAGATGATCGGAGGATTTGCAAGGCGAACCGCCTTCACTGATTTCTGGAAACTCTCCTCTCCCCTGACTTGTAGCGGTAGTAACCCCGGGGTGAGCTGGTGAAGAAACACACTTTGTTGTTTGTTGTGGACACTGTTTTGTTTTTTGTTTTTAAAAAATATATATTTTATTGATATTTTACAGAGAGGAAGGGAGAGAGATAGAGAGCTAGAAATGTCAATGAGAGAGAAATATCGACCAGCTGCCTCTTGCACACCCCCTACCAGGGATGTGCCCGTAGCCAAGGTACATGCCCTTGACCAGAATCGACCCAGGACCTTTCAGTCCACAGGCTGACGCTCTACCACTGAGCCAAACCGGTTTCGGCTATTGTGGACACTGTTACAGGTATGTCCCGCTTCTCCCCTTTGCCCACCTCCACCCAGCACCCCGTGCTGGCCTCCGCCACAATGTTGTGTATCCGTGGGCACACACAATCTCTCGCTAATCTCCACACCTTCCTTCATCCAGGTGCCCACCCTCCCTCTGAAGGTGCCCGTCTGTTCCGGGATTGCTCCCTCCGGGTCCCAGCCGCTGGCTCAGCAGAGAGAGCGCATCGGCTGATTTTGTTCATTAGATCCCACGTGAGGGAGGTCAGGTGACACCTGTCTCTGCCTGGCTTACTTCCCTCCGCGTGACGCTCTCCAGGTCCCTCCACGCTGTCGCCAGGGTGGGAGCTCCTTGTGTTTGTTTTAAATATATATATTTTATTGATTTTTTACAGAGAGGAAGGGAGAGGGATAGAGAGTTAGAAACATCGATGAGAGAAAATCATCGATCAGCTGCCTCCTGCACACACACACACACACACACACACACACACACACCCACTGGGGATGTGCCCGCCACCAAGGTACATGCCCCTGACTGGAATCAAACCTGGGACTCTTAAGTCCGCAGGCCAATGCTCTTTCCACTGAGCCACACCGGTTTCGGCAAGAGAGCTCCTTGTTTTTCATGCTGCACCGTGTCCGTCTGTAAATGTCCCACGGCTTTTCCGTCCACCGGTCCGCTGGGGGTCACCTGGCTACTGTAGACAGCGCTGCTGTGAACACAGGGGTGCACATGTGCTTTCTGATGGGTGTGTTGGGGTTCTTAGGATACATTCCCAGAGGTGGGATCGCTGGGGTAAAAGGCAGTTCTATTTTTTTTTTTTTTTTTTGAGGAAAACTCCATACTGTTTCCCCAGTGGCTGCACCGGTCTGCAGTCCCGCCAGCAGCGCACGAGGGTTTTTAACACATGTTAAATCAGAGGCAGAAAGGCGAAGGGAAAAGACAGAGATGTTGATTTCCTGTGCCAACTTGGCCACAGGGCGCCCGATTGAACATTATGTCTGGGTGTGTCTGTGAGGGCGTTTCCCAGGAGTTATAGACTCAGTAATTCCCCAGTGTGGGGTGTGTTCACTGGTGTGGGGGTGCATTTACCGGTGTGGGGTGCATTTATTTGGTGTGGGGTGCATTTACCCGTGTGGGGTGCATTCACCCGGCATGGGGGTGCATTCATCCGGTGTGGGGTGCATTTACCTGGTTGCAGGCTTTGGACTTAGATGGACCCCAGCACCAGCCTTCCAGGGTCTCCCGCTTAGAGACAGCAGGTCATGGGGCATCTGAGCCCCTTCCTCATAATCTCGTAACCAATGTCATCTGTCTGTCTGTCTGTCCATCCATCCATCTAAGTACAGACTGATTTTTAGAGAGAGAGGAAGGGAGCAGGTGAGAGGGAAACATTGATGTGAGATCAGAACATGGATTGGCTGCCTCCTGCACCCCTGCCCTCCCTCCTGGGGATCAGGCTGAGGCCCTGGGCATGTACCCTGACCGAAATCCAACCAGCAGCCTTTCGGCACGGAATGACTACCAACTGGTTTTGTCTCCCTGGAGAGCCCTGATTAATAATATTAACATTAATCAAAAATCTGGAGCAGCCACTTTAATATCAAACAAACAGATTTTGCACATGAAATGTTATCAATGATAAAGTGGGACAGTTCCTGGTGATATGTCACTTCATCCAGAAGACAGAAATCTCCATGACCGGTTGGCTCAGTGGATAGAGCGTCGGCCTGCGGACTGAAGGTCAGTCCCAGGTTTGATTCCGGTCAAGGACATGTACGGGAGGCAGCTGATAGGTGTTTCTCTCTCATTGATGTTTCTAACTCTATCTCTCTCCCTTCCTCTCTGTAAAATCAATCAATCATATATACATATATGAAGACAGAAACCCTAATTGCAGTTAGCTTAGCCATCGGGCCTCAAAGGGCAGACAAGGTAAGAACTGGCAGTCAGATCCATTATTACAGACAGTCACTGCACACGCCCATCGGAGTGATGGACAGCGAGCAGCAGCACAATGCTAAGCCGGAGAGGCCTGAGTAAAGCTCTCCGAAGGCAGAGGAAAGTGCCCGGCACAGAGGGGGCAAGGGGCTTCCTGAGGCCGCACAGCAGGGAGCCCCCAAGAGACCCCCACCCCCGGGCCAGGCGGGGCTGGTCAGAAAGCAGCCCTTTGGGGGCACCTGCTCGGGCAGAGGCTGCGGTGATGGGGCTCCCCTCCCCCCCAAGCACCTCCAGCTAATAAGGGCCCTCAGTGGCTTCCCACGGCAATTACCGAGGCCTGAAGCCAGCACCTTTCTCCCGCCCGGCCCGTGGGAACGTGATTGCCCCGTGTTTATTACCCGTGGGAACGTGATTGTCCCGTGTTTATTACCCATGAGAGGGCACTAAAGCCACATGCCTTTGCGTGGCTGGGCTGTCATCATGGGTTCCCAGCACGGATGTGAGCAGAGGGACCTTCCTGTGGGTGCTACCGTAGTGACGTCGGGGCAGGTGGGAGCAGGGGGGGGGGGCGGGGAGGGGAGGAAGCGCCTCCAGGACGTCGCTCGGCCCCTAGGGGGAGCCACCAGCCTCAGGCTCAGGGTGAGGCTCAGGGTGGCGCCCGCAGGGGCACCTCACCCACCCAACCCACAGAGTGCCCACACTGGGCGTGGCTGTCCTTCCAGCCGCAGGTTTCACCCATTGGGAGTGGCAGAGCTGACTGAGAAGGGCCTTTAAATTTTTTTTTTTTAATTTATTATTTACAGAGAGGAAGGGAGAGGGATAGAGAGTTAGAAACATCAATCAGCTGCCTCCTGCACACCCCCCACTGGGGATGTGCCCCCAACCAATGCACATGCCCCTGACCGGAATCGAACCCGGGACCTCCCAGTCTGCAGTCCGATGCTCTATCCACTGGGCCAGCCCGGTTAGGGCTCGGGGCTTCTCTGGAAGAATCTATGTCTGTCCTAAGCCCCAGGCCGCTGCTCTTCCCGCAGGATGACTCCTTTGTCCTTGGCTACATCGGCGCTTCACAGGCGTCTCGGACGAGGATTCCTTTTAGGTTTCCTCCGAGTCGGCCGTTCTGGGGTCACGCCTCAGGGCTTGGCGTGTCCTGAATCCTCACCTGAGGACACGTTCTTAATTGATTTTTATTTTTTACTTTGAGAGCGAGGGGAAGGGACACACAGAGAACAGCATCTGTGTGAGAGAACATCGCTCCGCTGGAATCAAACCCCCAACCTTTGGGCACCAGGGCTGGGCCCTCTCGGTGTGAGGAGCGGGCAGACGAGGGCCTGGTTGTCTCGGGGGCAGCCTCCTGGGCCCCTGTGGGAGCCGGGGCCGCACTGCCCACTCCACATCCACCGCCTGCTGGCAGCGTCAGGGCCTCAGCACACGGCGGGGCAGGCGTCTCTCAGGAGGAGGCCACACGCCTTGGGGAAAACGCCACATCTTATCAACGTGAGCAGAAACAGCTGTGAACAGAGGCCGGCTCCCTCCCCTCCCGGCCCTGGGGCAGGGGCAGGGGCAGGGGCAGGGGCAGGGGCAGGGGCAGGGGCAGGGGCAGGGGCAGGGGCAGGGGCAGGGGCAGGGCCCTTAGGAGGAAGCCAGCTGCTCTTGTTGGCGTCTTCTTCCTGGGCCCAGTCCAAGGTGACCCCAATCTCCCTGGTCCAGCCATTCCCGCAGCACACACACACACACACAAACACACACACACACACACACACACACACACACACACACGGGGGGGGGGGGCAGCTTGCCTGTGCCCAAAGCTAGTCCACAGCCCAACTCTGAGCCAAGTGCTTGATGACATCATTACCGGTAGTTCCTCCTTCCACGCCCAAGGGCAAATACTATTGTTCCCGCTTCTCCTGATAAGAGAACCAAGGGCCGATGAACCGGAGCGGTGTGGCTCAGTGGATAGAGCGTCAGCCTGCGAACTAAAGGGTCCTGGGTTCAATTCCGGTCAAGGGCATGTACCTTGGTTGCAGGCACATCTCCAGTGGGAGGTGTGCAGGAGGCAGCTGGCCGATGTTTCTCTCTCATCGATGTTTCTAGCTCTCTATCCCTCTCCCTTCCTCTCTGTAAAAAATAAATATTTTTTAAAAGGGGGGGCTGGAGGGTGTCAATGGGGGGAAAGGGAGGGACGCGTGTAATACCTTCAGCAATACAGATTTACATATCCTTAAGAAGGAGTCAATCCGGCCACAAGCCTGGGAGCGGGGCGAGGAGAGGGCTGGGTGCTGTCCCCCCCCCACCCCCCAATCAGGCTGCTCCGCGGGCCCTGCCCACTCCAGCTCCTCTCCCAGCGGCCTCAGGTCCCTGGACTCTGGCAGCCGTGGGGCCACCGCGAGGGCCTTCTGTGCGACTCTGGACCCGGCTTTCCGAGGGTCCCTGGCACCCAGAGGCCCTGCCCCCCGGGGACCCCGGTGCTCTGAGCGCCCTTCCCGGGAGCCTCCCCGGGTGTGGACCAGGCCTGCCACCTGCCTCCGCCTCACCCTGGGCAGGCGGGGGCCCGGGAACTGGGCAGCTTGGGGGGCACGTGCCCTGCGTGCCTTAGGCCTGTTTCGTAGCTCGGAGTTAGAAATACAAACGCACACAGAGCCCAGGTTCCTGCTTAATCTCGGACACGGACACTCGTTGTATGTAATGGCACTGGTTTCCCAACAGCGAAAGTGCTAGAACTCAGGCTGCTGTGTCTCATCCCGTATCTGCCCCATCTCTGATGACCTTACCGATGGAGCGACTCGCCCAAGGCCGGGAGGCTGGCAGGAAAAGAAAGAACAGGAATGCAGAAACTCACCCACAGCGGCACGCCCGCCTGCCCGCCCACCGTGCCCGCCGTAACCACTGGGCTCACTCACACTTCCCTAAAACGACAGGAAAACAGGGCCCGTGGCCCCACCTCCAGAGGCGTTAAAGCTGAGCCTTTGAACAGATAGACAAAGCGGGACGCGTGTGCCTGCAGCCTAAACAAATCACACAAACCTGGTCAGGGCAGGTGAACGGGGAACAATGCTCCCTCTTCGCCCCACGGGTGGGACGCCCCGATGTCTTCGAGGGGAACCGCTGTTGGTGGTTAGTTTGTTATCCATGTTGGGGGGGGAGCAGAGACATGGGTTTGCTGTCCCCTCATTTATGCCTCTACCGGCTGCTTCTGGCCGGCGGCCGGCCGGAGCGTGAACCACACTCGGTGCTGGGACGGCGGGCGCTCTAACCCCCCGGCCCCGGCCGGCGGGGACCGCCCTCGTCTGTCACCCGGGCTGCCGAGTTTTGTCTACAGCTTGACCACCGACTTCTGCTTTCCTAACGGAGAGAATTACTTGTTCTTCTCGAATTACGTTTTCAAACCACCAGGGGAAGTCTATCTGGAGAGATATGAGGCGGCAGAGGGAGCCGGCCAGGCTGCGAGGGCTCAGGAAGCAGGTTAGGGCGGTGGGAGGCCCCGGGAGCTTAGGAGAGAGAAGGAAAGGTAAGCCGACCCCCCCGGGGGGGCGGAGAGAGAGAGCACTCGCTTCTCAGCACTTTTCGATGATACAACACAGCCATCAGCTGCAGCCACCATGTTCTCCACCAGACCCTCAGACCTCTTAACCACCGCCCCCCAACCTGGCAAGCACTCTCCTGTTCTCTCTGAGTCTGCTTTAAAAAAATTTTAAAAAAAACAACACATTTTTATTGATTTCAGAGAGGAAGGAAGGAAGAGAAACAGCAATGATGAGAGAGGTCAAGGGCACCTATCCAGGTTGCAGGTTCATTCCCCAGTAGGGGGCGTGCTAGAGGCAGCTGCTCTGTGATTCTCTATCCACTCTGTCCACTGAGCCAGACCGTCTAGGGCAGCTGTGGGCAAACTACGGCCCATGGGCCAGGTCCGGCCCGTTCGGTTGTTCTAAACTATTGAAATAAAAAAATAAAGAAAAAGACCGTACCCTTTTATGTAATGATGTTTACTTTGAATTTATATTAGTTCATACAAACACTCCATCCATGCTTTTGTTCCTCCGGTCCAGTTTAAGAACCCATTGTGGCCCTTGAGTCAAAAAGTTTGCCCACCCCTGGTCTAGGGTGAGTCTGCCTTTTTTTTAGATTCCACATTTTGAGTTATAAGTGACTAGTGACCCGGTGCACAAAATGTGTGCACACTAAAAGGGGATTAATTGAGGAAATAATTTAATATTGCTATTTGCCCTTTCTCTCTAGAATAGAAGTGTCAGAGATGAAAGAAAATTAGTAAAATGTATATGAAAACCTTCCTCCTGCCAGAGTCTGGGGCGCACCATGGGACCCAGAGTCAAGTCCCTGCCCACCTACGTGCACCTCAAAATCGCATGAGACCCAGGCCTGGCCGGCCCCCGCCCCCATTGGGCTAGATCCAGACCTGGCCAGTCCCACCCTTGTCAAGCCCCACTGGGCAGGGTCGTAGCCTCAGGTCCCCCCACCCAATGCTGGGGTGGGGGGCACAGCCTGAGGTCCCCCGCTTGGCACTTGGGCGGGGGGAGCAGCCTGAGGTCCCCCAGCCCAGCACCAGGACAGGAAGTGCACCTTGAGGGCCCCTGTCAAGCCCTGCTGGGCGGGGGGCATGGCTTGAGGTCCCCTGGCCTGGCGCCAGGGTGGGTGGGGTTGGCCTGAGGTCCCCAGCCTGATGTCAGGGTGGGGGCGTGGTCTGAGGTCCCCTGTCAAGCCCCCCGGGGGTGGGGGAGGGTGTAGCCTCAGGTCCCTGCTGACTGCTCTTTAAGGCTCCTGATGGGAGCTTGGCCTCAGCTGTGGGTGCAGCCATCGATGGCCAATTAGCATATTCCCTCTTTATTAGATAAGATATCGACTGAGTTTTAAATCCAAACATAATACAAATCCAATGGGGCAAATATTACTGTTTCCCCATCCCCTCCCCCGTCCCTCCTAAGAGAACCACGGCACAGGGGAATGAAGAGCTGGGTGGTCAGTCTTGTCCCCACAGCTGTGACCTCGGAGGCAGAGGGCGGACTGTGGGCTCCCCTCTCCATCCCTCACCTGCAGGGGCCCTCGGGTGCCTCGGCCCGGCCCGGGCTGTGGTGAACAGCCTGCCGGCAGCCGGAGAGCCGTTTATCTCTGGGAGATAAGGGCTTTGCTTCCTTCCTCTGCACCCCGGAGGCGGGGCTGAGAGGCAGACGCCGGTTCTGGGGTTCTGTCGGTGACTTCTTAGGGACTGCCAGCCCGGCTTCCGGCGGCTGCACCGGGTCCGCCCCTCCCCGCGCAGAGCGTCCCCTTCTCCCACAGCCCGCCGGGTCCCGCTCTCTCGGTCTGGCGGAATCCCAGCCCTCTCCCTCGGCACTGCGAGTCTGCCTGTCGTACGTACACGCACGGGAACTCCACGGTCTCCGTGGCCACAGCCACTCCACAGACGAGTATATTGCAGTCCACCGGCCCAGCCACTGCGGAGGGGCGTGGGGTCATTTCCAGTTGGGGGTCCTTACAGTGTTGCTGTGAACCCCCCACCCCTCCCAAGCATGTCTGGGTGCGCCCACACGTGCTCACTACACAGGATGTATACCTAGAAGTGAAACTGCTGGGGAAAGGTAGGACTATTTTCAACTTCAGTAACTCTCTTTAGCTGCTTTCCTAAGAGGGGATGACAATTCAATTTCATGTTTGATACTTGTGTTGACATGAAAATATAAAATACATGAGCAGCCCGGCCAGCATGGCTCAGTGGTTGAGCATTGATCTATGAACCAGGAAGTCATGGTTCCATTCCCGGTCAGGGCACCTGCCCGGGTTGTGGGTTCGATCCCCAATGTGGGGTGTGCAGGTGGCAGCTGATCAATGATTCTCTCTCATTACTGATGTTTCCATTCCTCTCTCCCTCTCCCTTCCTCTCTCAAATCAATAAAAATATATTTTAAAAAATAATAAAATAAAGTACATGAGCAGTTAGATGGTAACAATACAAAAACATAGAAATGAAGAGTAAAGGCCTGTCGAAACCATTTTGGCTCAGTGGAGAGAGCGTTGGCCTGTCGACTGAAAAGTCCCGGGTTCGATTCTGGTCAAGGGCATGTATATTGGTTGTGGGCACATCCCTGGTGAGGGGTGTACAGGAGGCAGCTGGTCAATGATTCTCTCTCATCGATGTTTCTAGCTCTCTATCCCTCTCCCTTCCTCTCTGTGAAAAATCAATAAAATAGCCGAAACCGGTTTGGCTCAGTGGATAGAGCGTCGGTCTGGGGACTGAGGGGTCCCAGGTTCGATTCTGGTCAAGGGCATGTACCGAGGTTGCGGACACATCTCCAGTGGGGGGTGTGCAAGAGGCGGCTGATCGATGTTTCTCTCTCATCAATGTTTCTAGCTCTCTATCTCTCTCCCTTCCTCTCTGTAAAAAAATCAATAAAATATATTTTTTAAAAAGTAAAGGCCTTACCCCCTAGTCTTTTCCCCAAAGGTTATTGGTACCAATAGTTTCTTTCCATAAATATTAGAAGAAATTGTTTAAATAATATATTTAAGTTTTTAAGATGACAGTTTGTGGCTACTATTTCTAGTCCAAAGAGAGTTTGCAAATTAAATGTCTGCTGCTGTTAAATCTCTCTCTGGTGGAAGCCTCCTGCTGACCCAATCGTTTGTAAAATCTTTATCGAGCACCTACAACGTGCTCAGCACTTTTCTGGGAACTTGGGATATGGCAATGAACAAAACAGTGAAGAACTCATGCCTGCATGGCACACACATTCCAGTTGGGAGAAATGCAGTAAATAGGTGAGTAAATTATATGTTAAATGCTATTAAGTACTAGGAGAAAAATGAACCAGGGAAGAAGATAAGGCAGTGTTAAGGAATTGAAATTTTTAAAAAATGTTTCTATTATTATTTTTTTTTTTTTAAGAGAGAGAGAAGGGAAAGGGAGAGAGAGAAATATCCACCAGCTGCCTCCTGCACACCCCCTACTGGGGATGGAGCCAGCAGCCAGAGCATGTGACCTCTAGGCATGTGGGATGATGGACGCACAGTCCGCTGAGCCACACCGGCCAGAAGGTGAACTGTACTTTCAGAGGAAGGAACTGAGGAGTGAGCTGTGTGGGCCCCTGGGGAAGAGTGGGCCCAGCACATTGACGGACAACCAGGGAGGTCAGAGCGGCTGGTGCTCAGTGACGGGGGGGGCGGGGGGTGAGGGAGGGGGGGGACAGTGGTGGAGGCCAGACGTACGGAGGCCGATGCGGGCAGATTTCAGAATGCCACGGCCACCCATCCTAGACTTACCTGGAGTGCAGAGCCAGCAGGTGACCCCCAGTGATTGGTCCGATCATCTGCAATCGGTGTGAGAGGGACAGGGCTGTCCAGAACGACTCCGAGGTGAGCTCGGGCTCTTGGCAGGATGTGTGACCTGCCGAGCGGGAAGGCTGTGAGCAGCACACGTTCCCGGGAGCGAGATGCCTGCACACACCCTGACCCTGACCCTGACCCTGACCCTGACCCTGCACACACCCTAACCCTAACCCTGACACTGACCCCGCACACACACCCTGACCCTGACCCTAACCCTAACCCTGCACAAACCCTAACCCTGACCCTATCCCTAACTAACCCTGCACACACCCTGACCCTGGTCCTGACCCTGCACAAACTCTAACCCTGACCCTAACTCTAACCCTGCACACACCCTGACCCTGACCCTGACCCTAACCCTGCACACACCCTGACCCTGACCCTAACTCTAACCCTGCGCACATCCTAACCCTGACCCTAACCCTGACCCTAACCCTAACCCTGCACAGACCCTGACCCTGACCCTAACCCTGCACAGACCCTGACCCTGACCCTAACCCTGCATACTCCCTGACCCTGACCCTGATTCTAACCCTGTGCACACACACCCTGACCCTAACCCTGCACACATACCCTGACCCTGACCATAACCCTGACCCTAACCCTGCACACACCCTAACCCTAACCCTGACCCTAACCCTGCACAGACCCGAGTGAGCTGTGGCCTAGGTGATAGCACCGGAGTCAGGGGTTTCCGGGAGGGGCCTGGGCCGCAGGTGTGGGGCAGGTATTGCATAGATGGGACCCAAAGCCACGAGATGGGGGGGGGGGGGGGGGCGGACAATGACGGACACGACTTCGAGTGCAGGCACTGCCGCCACTCTCCAGCACCCAGAGGGCCTCTCTCCAGAGCCCAGAGGGCCTCTCTCCAGAGCCCAGAGGGCCTCTCTCCAGAGCCCAGAGGGCCACATGGAAGGCTGAGTGGCGAGGCCAGGAGAGCAGGTGTGTGGTGCCAGTTTGGGGGGGGGGGGGTGTGTGGCAAAGGAGAGACGTTTCAGAAGGAGAGGGATGGGGGAGCTAGCGCTGGTGGAGGTGACGCAAGTCGGCTTCTGACCTGCACTGTTGGATTTGGCAACTTGGAAGGAATTCGAGATCTTGACAACCGAATTTCAAAACCCAGAAGGGAGTGGGTTCCTGAGCGCTGGGAGGGTGGGGGAGAGGGTGCCTGTATAAACAGCTGTGTGAGAAGTTTTTCCAAGAGGGATGGACATGGCCCAGTCGCTTGAGAGAGTAGGGGGGAAAAAACCCAAAAACAACCCAAAATGGGAAGGAGAGAGGCTGTACGGAGAGGGATCCTGCAAGCCCACCAGCACGAGGGTCAGAACTTAGGGTGTGTTTGCTGAGGGACTGGTTCCCCATTTCCATCCTCCGGAACGAGGGCAGCCTCTCCAGCCACAGGGGCCACACGGGAGCCGCTAGCCCGCAGCCCCGGGCTCTGCAGAACCTGGGCCGGGCCCCTGCCCTCCGGCCGGTGCAGCCCCGGGCCTCCCCGCGGGACCCGCACAGCGGTTCGGCCCCGCACGCCGTTCACGGGAAGCCGCCGCCCACTTCCTCTCGGGGTGCATTTTATTGTATTATTTTATTATTTTGTTTTATTTTATTTTATTTTATTTTAGCTACCATTTCTTCCCGGGGCTCATTTTAGACCGCGAGGCCGGAAGGAACACGCACCCGCCCGGTGGGCGCGGCGGCCGGAAGCCCCCGCACGGACGCGCGCGGCGCGGGGCGAGGCGGCCCCACGCGGCCCCACCCGGCCGGCGCCGCCCAACCGCCGCCGAACCTTCTGGAAGCGGCGCCCCGCCGCCGGCGCGGGCCGCCCGGGAGGCCGCGGGGGCGGGGCGCGCGGGGCGGGGCCCGGCCCGGGGCCCGCGTCTGATTGGCCGGCGGCGCGCAGGCCCCGCCCCGCCCCGCCCGGCCCCGCCCTCTCCCTCCCTCTGCATGGCGCGGCCCGGGCCCATTCATTCCCCGCGGGGCCTGCCGGACACCTGCGCTCTCGGGAGGCCGCCCGCCGCCGCCGCCAGCATGTCGGGCCCCACCGGAGAGACCCCGTCCGCCATCCAGATCTGCCGGTAAGAGCGGCCGGGGCGCCGGGACCCCGCCGGCCTGCCCCCGCCCGCCGCGGCCTCCCCGGGCCCTCACCTCCGGCCCCTCACCGGCCGCCGCCTCCGCCCGCCCGCCCGCCCGCACCCCGTCCCCGCGGCGGCCGGCCGGGCGCCCCGGTGCCGCCTCCCCGCACATCTCGGGCCGGCGCCGCGGCCCGCAGGCCGTTTGCGGGGGTTCCGGGCGGGGGTTCCGGGCGGGGGTCCGAGTGCCGCCCCCGCGCCCCGCCCGGCCCCGCCCGGCCCCGCCCCGCCGGCGCTCGGCCGCCCTCGCCCCCTCAGCCCGGACCCCGGTGGTCCTCGGGGCAGCGGACCCCGGAATGCGGGCGCCGGTGGCCCCGGCTCGGCGTCCGGAGCTCGGCGTCCGGAGCCCGGCCAGCCCGGGGATGGGCGCCGGCGGGGGCGGAGGGCACCTGCTCGGGTGTGGGGGGAGCGGCGCCCTCGTCAGGGGCGGGGACGCCTCCCCCGGAGCCGCTGGAGGAGAGGCGGCGCCGTACACAATGGGGCCGGCGGCTCCCGGACCACCCTGCCTCCCTCAGGCCCGGGGCGGCGGCCCCAGGGGAAGCGGGCAGCGGGACGGAGGGCCGGCGGCCCCGGGCGGCTCCCCATCCATCCCCTGGGGCAGCGCCGGAGCGGGCGGCCGGGTGGGCAGCGCCCTGGGCCCGCGGCGGGGCCCGTCCTGCGCGGGCACCGCCGGCCGAGAGCGGCCTTCCGGCCTCGGCTGGGCTGGGTATCACGTCGGACATCGCGCTGACCTTGGGTCCAGCCCAAATCAGCTTCCTGTGGATGTTGACATCTGCCGGGAAGAGCAAGCGGGGGACCGGCGGGGCTCCCTGACCGCGGCAGCAGACCGCCTTCTGGCCCGGCCAGGCCGTTGCTGACCTCAAGGTCAGGTTTGGCTTTTCTAGGCGGAGGGGGTCTGGGGTTGGGGGGCTGCTCCATTCGCTTTGTGACCGGCCCCACCCGCTCCGAGTGCCAGGGCAGGAACAATGGAGTGGCTGATGTTTGGAGACAGGCCCTCCTGAAGGCGGGTGACCTTGGGGTCCGGGCTGTGCGCAGGGCTTGCATACACAGCCCTCACCTCCCTCGGTTTGCCCACCTTCCCGGGGAGGGAGGCAGGGCAGGGTCTCACACTCGGCTGTGCTAGGAGGAGGTTGAGCTCCGGAGACCCGGTGCCCTGTAGGTCATCCGACCCCGAGAGCCGGAGGACGGCTCCTACCAGGGCTTCTGTCTCCACCAGTTCTTTCCACTGCCCCCCCTCGCCTCCCCCCCCCCCCCCCCCCCAGAGGAGGTCTGGTTTCAGTCTGCGTGCAACACCGGGCTTTTATTCACTTCTGCCGGGTGATGGACAGCAGTTCCTTCCTTCCTTCCTTCCTTCCTTCCTTCCTTCCTTCCTTCCTTCCTTCCTCCTCTCTCCTCACCTGGGAATATTTTCTCCATTGGTTTTAGGGAGAGTGGAAGAGAGAGGGAAGGACAGAGAGAAACTTCAATGTGAGAGAAACACATGGGTGGGTTGCCTCCTGCACGTGCCCTGAGCAGGCCTGGGCTGGGGAGGAGCCTGCAACCGAGGTACGTGCCCTTGAGCGGAGTCCAGCCCGGGACCCTTGAGACCGCAGACCAACGCTCTGTCCACTGAGCCACACCGCCAGGGCATGAATAGCAGCTCTATATATAGTCGTCTTTTTAAAACCAGCTTCTTACTTGAAATTACCTAAGGCTCCTAAGTGTGTTATCCCAGTAAATTCAATTTAATGTGGATAATTAGCCCTGGCCGGTATGGGTCCGTTGGTTAGAGCGTCGCCCTGCACCGCAAAGGGCGGGTTTGATCCCGGTGGGGCGCATGCGGGAGGCAGCCAATCAGAGTTTCTCTCTTTCCCTTCTTCTCAGTAAAATTAATACAAAATAAAATAAAACCAAATATTCTTTGAAATATTAAACATAAAATAAAAATACACCTGAAATTTATATACTGTTTTTAATCAACGTCACCTCAATACATTTAATTTAAAAAATAATTATTTAAAAACAACCCAGCTTCGGCAGGTGCTGGATGTTGGGGTGCTTCAGGCCACGTGTGCACAGCCTGCCCCCCACCACGCTGTCCGGCGGCCCCTGCACAGCGCGGCTCACAGGTCTCTCTCTCTGGTGGCGCTGGCTGAGGGTGCCGGGCGGATACCTGGCTGAGGCGAGCTCACGTGCCCAGAACAACTGCCAAGTGAGGCCGCGACGAGGGCCGAGGTCACGAGGGCCCTTTAAGGACACCTGAGCTGGCTCCTGTTTGGAAAGAGGAGCCTCGGACGGGACGGCCACGCCCGTGGACTCACCGAGTGTCAGAGTGTCACCGAGTGTCCCCGAGCTCCGAGGAGCAGGGCCCTGAGGACGGACAGGGCCTGGAAAAGATGGTCCCTGCCTTGGGGGCCCCCAGTTCCGAAGGGAGAGAGTGCCCCCAGCCCCCCGTCCTGCACAGTTAGTGTGGTTAATGCTCTGGGTCCTGACGGAGGGGTCCAAGGGTTGGGGCTCTAACAGCTGGCGAGGGCAGTGGTTAGCTTGGCAGCCCCAGGCCTGGGTGTGCGTCCACCTCTGCCCGTGGCTGCCTGGCCCTGCTCTGCCCGTTTCTCGTGGGTGGTTCTGGGCGCTGAAGAGAAAGCGCATCTGGGCCTGGCAGGACGACTGGCTCGTGGAAAGTGAATGGCAGGTTTTTTTGTGGGAAAAGTGGGATGCAGGCTCAGGAGGCCAGTGTCCTGGGTTCGAATCCCAGCTCTGCCTCCTGTGGGCGTGCACCTTCAGGGCGTTCCTCAGTGTTCTAATCTGTGAATTGGAGATCATCACAGGATGAACCCTTTGGCACAGAGCCCGGCATTGCACACGTGAGCCAGGCTCACAGAGGGCACCCTGATGCTCACAGAGGGCACCCCGAGGCTCACAGAGGGCACCCCGACCTCTGAGGGCCGAGCTTTGGGTGGCCAGGCCGCGGTGGGGCGCTGCCCCTCCTCCTCTTGGTCCCGCCCTACAGATGCAGGTTTGGGGACGGCATTGGAACTCTCAGGAGAGTGTTTTCCCTTTGGTTTGTTTTGAGGAATCATAATTGACCTTTAGTTAGCAGATTGCACTGCTCCTGGTCGCACTCAGTGTCTTCTAGTGTTAGGCCCGGCTCTGTCGCTTACCACGGGGCCAGTGAGGCTCAGAGCCAGAGACGTGGCTGAGGGGCCGCCTGAGGCAGCTGGCGGGTGCCCTCTGCCAGGTGCCCTGACGCCCGTCTCCCACGGCTCACCCCAGGCAGGTCCACCTCGTGTGGCACGGTGTGGCCGTGGCATCAGTGTGGTCCCGAGCGGTTGTGGAAGTGCGGCTGAGGGCGTGGCCTGTGGCAGGTGCTGGGGGGTGGGCAGCCCTCCATGGGTAGGCCGTGTGCAGGCTGCAGGGTCATGGCTGCTTGCCTGCTTCCGGATGCAGGTGCCGGAGGATGCGCTGGAGGCGGGGCTGCTGGGCCAGGAGGGCCGGGAAAAGCCCGGTCTCAGCAGTCACGCCGGTGACACTGGTGGCGTGGGCTGGAGGGGAGCACGCGGTGGGGGTGGAGTTTCTGGGCTCTGCCTTTGGGTTTGCAGTGGAATTAATGGAAACAAACCTAATTTACAGAAACCACATTTGGAGGTAGTATTCTGGAACATTCCATAAAAGGATGCGGCGCCTGGGCGAGCTGTGGTTGGGAGGCTGTGCTCACGCTCTCCGGGCTCCTGTAAGTGGGCCAGCGGCTCCTGCTCCCCATGAGGCCACGAGCGCCTTCTGCGGGGACAGGGCTCCGCCAGAGGGGCCGGCCTGGTGACGACCGGACACTGCTGCCCACCTGGCCTTCTGTCACTCTAGGGGGTCCTGGGAGGGCACACTCCCTCCACACTGCTGTCCACGCTGCCCTCCACGCTGGCCTCCTTACAGCTGAGGAGGCCACCGAGGGAGCCGGTCACAGGCAGGGATCTCCTGCAGATGAGGCTTCGGGAGGATCTCCCGCAGGCAGCTCTAAACACTCCGAGGCATTTGGGGAAGCTTGAATGGTCCCCGGATGGTTAATAATATTGGGGGACTCGTACTGTATTTTAGTGAGATAATTGTTTTGCGGTTCTGTTTATAAAAGGAGTCTTTAGCTTTTATTTATTTATTTTAAACACATATGTATACACAAACACACATATGTAATTTTTTCCTTAAAAAGGAAGGGAGAGGAAGAGAGGGAAAAATTCATCCATAATGAGAGAGAGTCATGGACCTGCTGCCTCCTGCACGCCCCACCCTGGGGATGGAGCCCACAACCCCGGCCTGTGTCCTGACCGGGAATTGAACCCTGACCTCCTGGTTGACAGGTCAGTGCTCAGCCACCGAGCCCGCCCGGGGCCGGGCAGCCTTGACCTTTTAGAGGGACCGGGCACGGATGGATGCTCGGCTGTGACGTCTGACGTTCTCTCAAGCGTGTGGAATGGGGAGGGGGCAGGGGAAGCAGAGTTGATTGTTCGGAGCTGTTTGGTGGGGCGGGAGCCATTTCCTTTTGCTCTACTCCATAGACTGGCTTTCCACAATGAGAGCAAAAGGAGTCGTGCCTGAAGCGGGGCCCGTGGGTGTGTCTCCCTCCCTCCGCCTCCTGCCGCCCAGGCCGCTGCCGGCCGCTCCCGCCCCTGACAGCCGTGCAGGGGGGGGGCGGTGCTCCAGCCCCGTCTGGCTGCTGGTACCCAGGGCCTGGAGGCTCCTGTGCTCTCTATCTGTGACTGGTTCTTGCGGTTGCCAAAATGTCATCCGGTGATAACCATCGGGGAACTTTGGAAGTTGTTACTCACAGGATCAGGATCTGGAAATGCAGCAAGCCTCAGCGAGGTCGGGGGGCTGGGGGAGGGGGGTGAGCAAGCCAGGGGCAGCTTGTCTGTGAGGCTGTGCCGGTTCTGCTTTTTTGTGCTCGCTGCGGTGGACGAGGGGGTAGAGGGAGAACTAATGTCCGGAGAGGGAAACACAAGCGGCTCAGTGGTCAGAGAGAACTCGGCCCGATCCCAACAAAGGGCCTGGCGGGCGAGGCGGCTCCTGCAGCCCCCGGCCCCGGCCGCTGGCCTCTGTCGGAGGGACGCCTCCCAGGAGGGGCCGGGCTTGCCCACAATGCAGGCCCTTCACCTTGACTGTCTGATCAGGATCTGGCCTGTGGGTGTGGCTGCGTTCTGGCCTGGCACCGCGCTCTTGGTGGTTTTGCCACAGCCCCACCTTCTTCCTCCCCACTGGCTGGCCGGGCCCTGCTCTGCCTCATTTGTTGGCTTCATTTGTGTGACTTCAGGCTGAGTCATGAGCTCCTGCTTGCATCACTGGCCTGCTAGGAGCATCCTGCCGGCCCCGCTGCCGGAGGGAGGGCGGGAAGGAGGGCGGCCGGGAGGCCTCTGGAGACCCGCCGAGCTCCCGGAGGCAGGGCCGCTGACCGGAGGGACCGGAGGGACCTGAGGGACCGGGAACTGGCCCCGGCGGGATGAAGCTGCTGGCCTGGGCGCTGCGCCTGCGCCTCGGCGGGCTCACGGCGGGGCGGCCGCCTGCCTGGCAGGGCCTGGGGCCCCGGAGCTCCGCAGGGCTGCGGCCGCCGTGCTGGGCCCCGGTCCGAGCTTTTGGGAGCAAGTTTGGACCCTCTGCCTATGAAAGGTAGGACGAGGGGCTCACGCCGAGCCTGGTGATGCCGGCTCCAGCAGATCATCCTACCTGGGGAGGGGGCGGGGCCGGATCTACGCCTGTTTGGCCCAGTGGTTAGTCCGTTGGCCCAAGGACTGAAGGGTCCCAAGTTCGATTCCGGTCAAGTTGTATCCAGCTCATACCCTGTTTGTGGAGGCACCAATAGATGTGTCTCTCTCACATGGATGTCTCTCTGTCCCTCCCCCTCCCTGCCACTCTCTCTAAGAATCAATGGGAAAATAGCCTCGGGGGAGGATTAACAAATAGATAAGCAAGTAGAGCCACATCCTGGGAAGCTCAGTGCTCTGTCAGTGCTTCCGGGACCTGTGACTGGGGGGGGGGGGGGGGGGGGCAGTCTCTGGCTAAGGCCTCAGGTGGAGGCTGCTCACTGGCTCCTCCCCCTCAAACTGCAGTGAATTGTGGGGCGCCAGCCGCTGGCCCAGAGGCTTGGCTGATGGGAAGGGAACTGCTGGTCCTGTGGTAATGGTGCGGAAGTCAGAAACATTCAAACCTGTAGAGACTGTTTTTAGTTTATTTGAGCCAAACTGATGACATATGTCAGGGGGTCAGTTTTTGTTGTTTTTTCTCCCTAATATATTTTTATTGATTTCAGAGAGGAAAGGAAGGGGAGAGAGAGAGAGAAGCATCATGGTGAGAGAGAATCAATGATCTGCTGTCTCCTGCACCCCCCACCCCAGGGACAGAGCCTGCAACCTGGGCATGTGGCCTGCCTGGGAATCGAACCGTGACCTCCTGGTCCACAGGTCGATGCTCAAGCAGAGGAAGATTCCACGAGGGGGAAAGCGGGGCAGGAATTGGAGTCTGGGATGGTTAACCGGCTGAGTGCTCCCCGAGGGCTTGTATTCCCTCCGGGGACGTTGGTTCCCCGGGGGACGTTGGTTCCGCATTTCACAGGGGTGGATCCCAGAAGCACTGGACGGGGAGTTCTAGGCCCGAGGCAGACAGCCACCTTGACACTTAGGATAAGATCACAGAGGTTACTTCTCATAGCACCCGTTCGTTCCTTCGCCCGCTGGGTGAGCCTTGTGAGGCCCTGCCGGCTGTCTGCCCGAGGCTGCCCTCCGCGCTCCCGCCTGCAGCCTGAGCCCACAGGGCCCCGAGCCCCAGCTCCCCAGTTCCCCAGCCCCCCCAACCCCCCCAGCCCTCTCCCTGTCCTCTTGGGTCTTAGCTCCCTCGTGGAGGGGAGGTGGGTCTCTTTGTGGTTTGGTCTGCGCTTCCCTGATGACTGACGATACTGCGTACCTTTTGTGAGCCCAGGGGCCGTTTGTCCTTCTGGGAGAGATGTCTGTCACACCACCTGTGCTCACTTCGGTGGCCGGGAAACCCCGTGGGCTGGGCTGCCTGTCGCCATGTCCGATCACGGAGGCAGGCGGATCATAGGAGGAGCTTGATGAGGGGCCAGCCAACCAGGAGGACAGGCGCTCACAAGCACCCAATCCTTTCCTCTGGGGGGGGGCAGGGTCCCACTGGGGAGTGGGCTGGGGCCGTGCTCGGCACACCGGCACACCAAGGCTCGCCAGCCACATGCGGCTCTTTGGCCCCTTGAGTGTGGCTCTTCCACAAAATACCATGGCCTATGTTGAAGAAGTGGCGTTAGAAGGAGTTTAAGTTAAAAAAAAATGTGGCTCTCCAAAGAAATGGCAGTCGTTGTGCTGTTGATGTTTGGCTCTGTGGACGGATGAGTTTGCCGACCACCGGGCTAGGGGAGGCTGGGCACGGAATGCGGTTACAGGCGGTCCCGACCACTGTTCCCGGTCGCCAGGTGACGAGACGGCCTGACCGTGCTTCACGGCCCTGCCCTCGGGCTGGGCGCAGTGTGCATTGTCCATTGTCCACACCGGCCACCGCCTCTCACTTCGCGCGGGGTCACAGGGCGTGCAGGTCAGCCTGTCCCCGGGGCCTGTTCAGGACACACAGGTCGGAGGAGTGTTTCCAGGTGAACCAGGTGCTCGATCAGATTGTAAGCCCCCTCCCTTTTGTTTTGCATTGAAGAATTCCTTCTAGATAGTATACGAGATACGAGTTTCTTCTCAGCTGTATGATTTGCAAAGATTTTCTCCCATTCAGTGAGCTGTCTTTTCACTTAAAATTTTTATTTATTTATTTCAGAGGAAGGGGGGGGAGAGAGAGGAGAGAGAGAGAGAGAGAGAGAGAGAGAGAGAGATGCTTTGTTTCAATGTCTTCCTAACGCTTCACACCCTTGCAGTGGCCACGCCCATTCTGGTCTCTGTTGCCACCAGGCTGCTGCCAGGTCTTGGCTGTTCTGAATGGCACTGCCGCTGACATGGGGCACAGGTCTTTTTTAGGGAATGCTTTTTCTTCACACAAATACTCAGAAGCAGGGCCTGGCTGGGTGGCTCAGTGGTACGAGCATCGTCCCGTACACCAAAAGGTGGCGGGCTCGGCTCCTGTCGGGGCATGTACCTGGGTTGCGGGTTCACCCCCAGGCTGGCCATCTGAGGGATCTCTTTCTCTCTCTCCCTCTTTCTCTAAAAATCAGTGAGAGCCCAAACCGGTTTGGCTCAGTGGTAGAGCGTCGGTCTGGGGACTGAAAGGTCCCAGGTTCGATTCCAGTCAAGGGCATGTACCTTAGCTGCGGGCACATCCCTGGTAGGGGGTGTGCAGGAGGCAGCTGGCCGATGTTTCTCTCTAATCGACATTTCTAGCTCTCTATCTCTCTCCATTCCTCTCTGTAAAATATCAATAAAAAATATATTTAAAAATCAGTGAGAACATATTCTCAGGTGAGGACTAAAAAACAACTCGGTCCTGCCAGTGTTGCTCAATGGTTAGAGCATCGGCCTATGCACCAAAGGGTCGAGGGTTCGATTCTCGGTCAAGGGCATATACTTGGGTTGTGGTTTGCTCCCCACTCCTGGTCAGGGAGCGTGGGGGAGGCAACCAGTTGATGTGTCTCTCTCACATTGATGCTTCTCTCTCTCCTTCTCTCATCCTCCCCCAACCTCCTCTCTCTGAAAAGCAGTGGAAAAATTGTCCTCGGTGAGGATTAACAACCCCCCCGCAGCTCAGAAGCGGTATTGAGGTCATGTCGCCCCCGGGAAGGCCTGGCCCCGCGCCACCTGCCTCCGCACGGCCGGTCGCGTGTGAGTTCTTGACTCCGTGGGGGAAGATTTCACAATAGAGCCCAAGCCACTGCGGTGTTTACTGAAGAGGGACAGGAAGCGAGGAGGGCTTGGGGTGGAAGGGCCAGGAGAGCCGGGCCGGCCGCCTGGGCCCGGAAACACGGGAGCCAGGGCGGGTGCGGGAAGGAGAGGGAGGCCTTGGAGACGGGGCCGGGGTGAGCCTGGAGGAGCCGGGGCCCTTGGAGTTTGGGAGAGAAAAGTGGGTGCACTTGCTGAAACCGGTTTGGCTCAATGGATAGAGCTTTGGTCTGCGGACTGAAAGGTCCCAGGTTCGATTCCGGTCAAGGGCATGTACCTTGGTTGCGGGCACATCCCCAGTAGGAGATGTGCAGGAGGCAGCTGATCGATGATTCTCTCTCATCGGTGTTTCTAACTCTCTATCCCTCTCCCTTCCTCTCTAAAAAAAAAGTGGGTGCACCGAGGGAAGGGAGGCCTGAGCGCCCGCAGAGCCGCCGGTCGCACCTGTTTTCCGGTGGGGTTTTGGGGGTCTGGGGGGTCTAGACTGGGCGCAGCTCCGTGCTGAGGATCCAGGGGAGCGCCCTTCCCGCCTGCGCCATCCTGGGGTGGTTGGCACGGGCGCCGAGTGCTTCCTGGCGGCAGGAGAAGTGGGGCTCTCACTCCTGAGTGCCCTCGGGGAGGGAGACACGTGCTCGGTGGCCGGAGACAGCGTGTCCTGGAACCATGTGTCTCAGCGTCCTGTGCCCATGCCAGGCTCCCCGGCTCTCCCGTGGACCCGGCGGCCTGTGGGAGCCCCTGCTGCACCTGCCACCGGCCCCACCGGCCACTCCTCCCCCACCCAGCACCTGAGCGCTGCCTTCTTTAAAAAAAGAAAAGAAAAAGAAATTTTATATTTTAAAGAGAAGAAGAGAGGGAGAGAGAGAGCAAGAAACATGGATGAGAGAGAAATATCAATCAGCCACCTCCTGCACACCCCCTACCAGGGATGTGCCCGCAACCAAGATACATGCTCTTGACTGGAATCGAACCTGGGACCCTTCAGTCCGCAGGCCGACGCTCCATCCCCTGAGCCACACGGGCTAGGGCTGTGCTGCCTTCTGATGACAGCCGTTCGGACGGTGTGAGCGGTCTCACTGGTCTGGGCTCTTTTCACCTCGATGCTGGCTCTGGAAGCACAAAGTCTGTAGTTTTGGTGTCCAGTGGCTCTATTTTGTTATTGTTGTTGCTTGTACTTTTTTTTTTTTTAAATACATTTTATTGATATTTTACAGAAAGGAAGGGAGAGAGATAGACAGCTAGAAACGTCGATGAGAGAGAAACATCGACCAGCTGCCTCCTGCACCCCCCCCCACCGGGGATGTGTCCGCAATCAATGTACATGCCCTTGACGGGAATCGAACCCGGGACCCCCCAGTCCGCAGACCGACGCTCTACCACTGAGCCAAACCGGTTCTGGCTTTGCTTGTATTTTTATTGTCATAGTAAGAAACTTGTCAAATCCAAGGCCACAAAGATTTACCCATGTTTCCTGTGGCATGTGGTGTGTGGCCGTCTGAGACGTGTTAGCTGGGCGGTGCGTGCAGTGGGCCCGCGCTGAGCTGGCGCCACGGCTGCAGGCACATTGGATTGGGCGTCGGAAATGGAGGCAGCTCTCTTTCTGGGAGTTAACGTCGTGGGAGAAAGAATTGCTTTTGCAAAACCAGTTTCCCCGCCGCCGCCGCGGCCGCGCTGTGTGTGAGCGGAGCGCCCACAGCTGCCGGGAGAAGCCCTGGGCCCGCTCCCCCTGCATCCTCACCCTCACGCCCATCACGCAGCTCTGAGCCTGGGCGCGCAGGGTCCACCTTTGTGCTACTGATGGGGAAACTGAGGCAGAGTGGCTGCCCAAGGTCAGCACAGTGGCCACTAGAACCCAGGTCTCTTCTGTGCCCCGCCCTGACTGAGGGTGGGAGATGGAGACTGTGCCAGCCCCCGCTGCCTGGAAGCGCCATGGCTGGCTTGGGTTTTGGGGGTTGGGGGGATAAAAGTCTAGGGTGCGGTGTGTCTCCCCAACCTTCTTGAGGCTGAGTGCTGCTCTGAGCAGGGTGCCGAGAGGAGCGTGCCAGATGCCACCAATGCTGGCTCACGCCCATAAGCCCGCCCGGGTCTCAGCGGAGGCCTGTGGTGACTACCCCGCAGAACTCCTGGACAAGCATCATGTGTGAGGGGCTGGGGAGCACGTGGGCGTGGCTCTGGTCCCTCCCCTCTGTCCTGGCCGCCCGCCCTGCCTGGCAGGGGCATGCTGGGTGCTGGAGGTGCCCCCGCCTGCCTGCCTGCCTGCCGGAAGGAGGCTTCGCATCCCAGCCCCTCCTGAGCCGGCTGAGCTGGGTATTCTGATGCCAGTGGCACCGTGCAGGTGGAAATCTGAGCCGTGTAGCTGATCGGGCAGCGAGGTGCCCCCCCACCCCCCCCCATTACAGCCAGTGGCACCCTTCCCTGCGTTCCTCCAAGCCCTGGGGCCGCGCCCGCTCCGAGTGGCCCTCAGAACCAGAGCTCTGGCCGTCGATGGTCTGGGCCTCCGGGCCTGGCTTCTCAGGAGTGGATCTGTCTGGTGGGCCTTTTGCTTCCTCTCATGACAGCGCCCCTGGCCTGTGCCGCCCGAAGCCAGCCGGCGGAGGCGGCGGCACACACGCCGGGGCACCCACCCGGCTATGGCGCCGGAGCCAGCCATGACGGTTTTTCTGGAGACGGTGGCTTTTGTCCGTGACAATTTTGTACTTGATTTTGCTTTAATTGCTTCCATGTACCTACTAAATCTTTACATTTATTTTAATATAATTAATGGAGTGTAGAGTGCAGTCTAGGTAATAAGGAGGAGGCTCGGTTTGGTGGGAAATTACCAGACTGCCTTCCAACGTGGCGGCCGCTGGATGACCTTGTGGTGCTGAGTGTCTTCTTTTCTTTTTTCTTCTTTTTAAAATATATTTTTATTGATTTCAGAGAGGAAGGGAGGAGGAAGAGAGAGAGACATCAATGATGAGAGAGAATCACTGATTAGCTGCCTCCTGCACACCCCACACTGGGGATCGAGTCCACAACCCGGGCCTGTGCCCTGACTGGGAATCGAACCCTGACCTCCTGGTTCATAGGCTGATGCTCAACCCCTGAACCCCGTTGGCTGGACAAGAATAGCCTTTTATCTTTATTTTATTTAATTTATTCTTAATTTTATTTTGTTTTTAAGAATAGCCTTTTTAGCCCAACTGTTTGGGTCAGTGGATAGAGCATTGGCCTGGGACTCAAGGGTACTTGGTTCGATTCCAGTCCAGGGCATGTACATGCAGGCATGTCCCCAGTGGGGGTTGTGCAGGAGGCAGCTGATCAATGATTCTCTCTCATCCATGTTTCTAACTCTCTATCCCTCTCCCTTCCTCTCTGTAAAAAATCAATAAAAATATATTTTAAAAAAGAATAGCCTTTTAAAAGAACATACTTTCATTTCTTATATATATATATATTTTTTTTTAAATATATTTTATTGATATTTTACAGAGAGGAAGGGAGAGAGATAGAGAGCTAGAAACGTCAATGAGAGAGAAACATCGACCAGCTGCCTCTTGCACAACCCCTACTGGGGATGTGCACGCAACCAATGTACATGCCCTTGACCGGAATCGAACCCAGGACCTTTCAGTCCGCAGACCGATGCTCTACCACTGAGCCAAACCGGTTTCGGCCATTTCTTATATTTTAACATGATACATTTTGATTTTTCATCAGGAGAGTAAGAAAAGTACTTTAATAGAAATAATATACTAATTATAAGTAAACTGTCTCATTAAAATGAGTTTGAAGGAAACCTATTTTTATCTATTTAAATTTTTTAATCTATTGATGTGAGAGAAAGAGAAACAGTGATTTATTGCTCCACCATTTATGCTCTCAGTGGCCTGACCAGGGATCACACGTGCAGCCTCAGGGTTTGGGAACAGCGCTCTCCGCTGAGCTACCTGGCCGGGCTGGCTCAGTACTTAACTCTTTGAACAGCTTGTGCCTCATTGTAGAATCCCCACTTGGAAATACCGGCAGTGATAACACACTCAAACTGTGTACAAATGGCAGCTGGGTGTCTATGTACTTAACAAGGTAAATATTTGCATTTCTCAATGTAATCTCCTGAGGAGCTGCCTCTCACCCCAATGCTGAGGAATTCTTTAATTTTATCATAGAGAGCACGCCCTACACCGTGAGAACACACATCCACTTCCTCCTGCTCCTGCATCCCCACAGAACAGCTGGCCACGCACGCCGCATCCCTGGCGGTGCCATTCCTAGCCGTGCCGTCCCTGGAGGTGCCATCCCTGGCGGTGCCATCCCTGGCGGTGCCATCCCTGGCCGTGCCGTCCCTGGTGGTGCCATCCCTAGTGGTGCCGTCCCTGGCCGTGCCGTCCCTGGCTGTGCCATCCCTAGCGGTGCCGTCCCTGGTGGTGTCATCCCTCGCCGTGCCTTCCCTGGCCGTGCTGTCTCTGGCCGTGCCATCCCTAGTGGTACCGTCCCTAGCGGTGCCGCAGGGCAGAGGGCGTTCAGAGCCTGCGTCCCCGCCCGCAGTGGGGCAGGAGGCCGGCAGTGGGCTCCTCCGGTCGGGTGGCAGGCCCTTACCTGTGTCTAAGCTCCCCAAACAAGACAGTACCACAGCGCCCTGCACCGGCGCCTCGAACCCTGTTAGTAGCCCACAGCCCCCTCAGTTCTGCTGCTTCCACGTCACAGCCCCTAACCCCTGGGTTCGAGCCTGCTGCACAGGGTGTGGCCAGCCCTCCCAGTGCCGCCTCCGAGCAGTCCCCGTGCGCGACCTCCTCCCCATGTGGCCTCCTCCCCACGTGGCCTCCTCCCCATGCGGCCTCCTCCTCACGTGGCCTCCTCCCACGAGGCTTCCTCCCCATGCAGCCTCCTCCCCACGCAGCCTCCTCCCCACACGGCCTCCTCCCCAGACTCCTGGCGGAGCCTCCTGGCCAGCTCTCTCCAGCTGCTGCCAGGCTGACCGCTCGGTTGGTCCAGGGAGGAGTGCGTGCAGCTGCCCCTGCCCGCGGCGTTTGGCCCTCCCCGGTGCTGCTCACGGCGTGGTCAGAGCCTTGGCCCGTTTTCCTCCTGGGCTGCTGGTTATTGTTGAGTTTTAGGAGATCTGCGTGCATTCTGAGTACAAGTTGTTTTAAATCAGCCGTGTGTGGTGTAAGCCTTCCTCCTGCCTGTGGCTCGCCCGGATTCTCTTAGCAGCGTTGTGGCTGGTCACTCGCACGGGAGGCCAGGATTGAGCCGCGGGGGCTTTGCCAGGTCTGGGGGCGTGGGAGACAAGGTGGGGGGCGGCCCGGGGCTCTCGGCTCCGCGTCAGCCTCCTTGTTGGCAGGTGAGACAGAGCCTCGACCAGGACCCAGACCTCAGACCTTGTCCCTGGCCAGCTGGCCCTGCATGCCCACACCGCCCCGGGCACCGGCCACGTGGCCTGCGGCAATGCTGGGCAGAGTGGGCCGCTCCATGCCCAGGATGCTGGGAGGGTCCCTCTCCTCTCCCCCCGGCCCATTCGGGGTTGAGGGCGACTTCTTCCCACGGCCTTCAGGCCCAGTGTCCGCGGGGTGCCTTCGGGGAGTCTGGGCGCCCTTCCAGGTGATCTGCTGTGGCGGGGAGACCTGGGGCCTCGGCTCTCTGCACACCAGGGGCCTCTGCCAATCCCGTGTGTGTGTGTGTGTGTGTGTGTGTGTGTATGTTTGTGTGTGTGTATGTGTGTGTGTGTGTGTGTGTGTGTGTGTGTGTGAGGCCTCTGCGGACGCCGCCTGGGGCCTGGCTGCTGGGCAGGGAGGCTCGGGTGAGGGTGCCCGAGCTCCTCCAGAGGGCACTGCTGCCCCCTCCTGACTGCTGGGCTCAGGCACAGGCTGGGGGCTGGGAGTTGGGGCACCAGCTCCGCTGGCTCCGGGGGACGCTGTGTCACCTCTTGGGGCAGGGGGCTGGGTCCCAGTGAAGTGTCCTCATCCAGCGGCCAAAGGAGGAGCCAGAGGCATTTGCCCGACAACAGGGACTCTCTGCGGATGTCAGCAGGGGCGGGAGGGTTTCGTTACCTAAGCCGCTTTCCTGAGGTGTAATTTCTATAACTGCTCACGTCTAAGTGAGTAACTAGATAAACTTGACTCATGTCTACGCCTGTGCAGCCGGCACCACTATTAAAGTCACGAGCACGCCCCTTGGGTGAGAGTCCTCCCTCCCGCCTCCCCAGCCCGGCCGCCACAACCCCTTTCCGTGGCGTAGAGAGCTTACGTGTCTCGAGCTCAGTGACGTGGAGGCCCAGGGTGTGCTCCTCCCGGGCTGGCCCCCTCCTCGTGGGAGCACTGCTCCCTGGTCGGGCGGACGCTGTCCCTTCGCTGTGTGGGCGTGGGAGGTGCTTCCGGTTTGGGCTGCTACAGGGCACGCTGCTCTGAACGACAGTCTAGTGTTCTCATTTCTTTTTTCTAATCCTCACCTCAGGATAGTTTTTCCATAGACTTTTACAGAAATTGGAGGGAGGAGGAGGAGGTGGGGAGAGAGAGAGAGAAAATCATCGATTGGTTGCCTCCTGCTCACAGGCTGGGGATGAACCTGCATCCACGGTATGTGCCCTCGACCAGGAATTGAACCCTCAACCCTCCAGTCTGTGGACCACCGTACTAACCACTGAACCAAATGTCTGTGGCTCGTCTAGTGTTTTCAATCTGCTGTTGGGCCAACAAGTTATATATGGATTTTCTTTATTTTTCAAAAAAATCTTTATTGTTGAGAGTATTGCCTGTGTCCCCCCCTTTCCCCTCATGTCCCTCTCCACCCAGTTCCTGCCCCACCCAGGCCCGCACCACCCTGTGATTTGTGTCCATAGGTAATGCATTCATGCATATAAGACCTTAGGTTAATCTTTTCCAACCCCACCACTCCCCTTCCCTCTGAGATTTGTCAGTCTGTTCCATGCCTCTGATTCTAGTTTATTCTTAGTTTGATCATTAGCTTTCTCTTGTTTGTTTATTTTGATTTTTAGATTTAATTGTTCATAGATATGTATTTATTGCCATTTTATTGTTCATAATTTTAATCTTTTTTTCTCCTCCTTCTCCTCTTGCTTGTCCTTCCTCTTCTCTTCTTCCTCCTCCCCCTTTTTATAGAATGCCCTTCAACATTTCATGTAATCCTGGTTTGGTAGTGATAAACTCCTTTAGCTTTTTCTTGCCTGTGAAGCTCTTTATCTGACCTTCAATTCTGAATGATAGCTTTGCTGGGTAGAGTAATCTTGGTTGTAGGTTCTTGCTATTCATCACTTTGAATATTTATTGCCATTCTCTTCTGGCCTGCAAAGATTCTGTTGAGATATTAGCTGACAGTCGTATGGGTACTCCCTTGTAGGTAACTAACTGCTTTTCTCTTGCTGCTTTTAAGATTTTCTCTTTGTCGTTAACACTTGGCCTTTTATTTTTTTATTTTTAAAATATATTTTATTGATATTTTACAGAGAGGAAGGGAGAGAGATAGAGAGCTAGAAACGTCAATGAGAGAGAAACACCCACCAGCTGCCTCTTGCACACCCGCTACCGGGAATGTGCCTGCAACCAATGTACATGCCCTTGATCGGAATCGAACCCGGGACCTTTCAGTCCGCAGACTGATGCTCTACCACTGAGCCAAACTGGTTTCAGCAACACTTGGCATTTTAATAATGATGCCTCTTTGGGTTCTTCTTGTTTGGGACTCTGTGCTTCCTGGACTTGTAAGTCTATTTCTTTCACCAGGAAGGGGAAGTTTTCTGTTATTATTTCTTCAAATAGGTTTTCAATATCTTGCTCTCCCTCTTCTCTGGTTGGTGTTTTGATAGCAAGGACAGTATGTCTCATTATTATTATTATTATGAGTTCAGAGAGGAAGGGAGAGGGCGAGAGCGATAGAAACATCAATGTTGAGAGAGAATCATGGATCAGCTGCCTTCTGTATGGCCCCCATTGCAACCCGGGCATGTGCCCCGACTGGAGATCCAACTGTACTTCCTGTTCATAGTCGATGCTCACCCACTGAGCCCCCGGCCGGGCAGGCAGTGTGTCTATGGCAGGAGGGCTTCTGCCTCGGCAGGTCTTCCTCCTGACCCAGCTCCCTGACCCAGTGCCCTTTGTCATCCCGCCTAACCCGGCTGGGCCAGGCTTCCTTACCCCAGTCCCGCTTTCCTCAGGTAGAAGCTGGGACTCGAACCAGCTAATTTCCAAGATCTCTTTGAACTCCTATTTCCTGTGATTTTTTATTTTTTTGCATTTATATAGTTAGAGCAGTTCCCCTCAAAGCAGCAGAACATGCATTCTGGACAGATGAAGACACGCCCTCTGCAGTTAGGGGCCGTGTCTGCCTCGCCTGTTTTCCTAATGACCACGTGGAACAAAAAGATAAATCAACGACGTATGATTGCCTCAGTGCCCCTCACCTTTCCTCACCAGAGTGCCAGGAAGTGACACAGCTCCCCCTCAGCTGAGGTCCATTCCCACGAGTGTCCCGGTCCAATACGTTGGCTGTAACAGAACCAAACCTTGGAGCCGCAGGTCCAAGTCATGAGTCCTGGGCACACAGCGTCGCGGGTGCCGGAGACAGGAGCGCGCCTATGAGCCCATGGCTCTGTGGGAAGCGAAGGGAAGTGCCCAGTGTCAGTGTCTGGGTGGCTGTGCCCCCTGGGGTGTCAGTGTGGGTGGCTGTGCTCCCCGGGGTGTCAGTGTGGGTGGCTGTGCTCCCTGGGGTGTCAGTGTGGGTGGCTGTGCTCCCTGGGGTGTCAGTGTCTGGGTGGCTGTGCTCCCCGGGGTGTCAGTGTGGGTGGCTGTGCTCCCTGGGGTGTCAGTGTGGGTGGCTGTGCTCCCCGGGGTGTCAGTGTGGGTGGCTGTGCTCCCTGGGGTGTCAGTGTCTGGGTGGCTGTGCTCCCTGGGGTATCAGTGTCTGGGTGGCTGTGCTCCCTGGGGTGTCAGTGTGGGTGGCTGTGCTCCCTGGGGTGTCAGTGTCTGGGTGGCTGTGCTCCCTGGGGTGTCAGTATGGGTGGCTGTGCTCCCTGGGGTGTCAGTGTGGGTGGCTGTGCTCCCTGGGGTGTCAGTGTCTGGGTGGCTGTGCTCCCTGGGGTGTCAGTGTCTGGGTGTCTGTGCTCCCTGGGGTGTCAGTGCCTGGGTGGCTGTGCTCCTTGGGGTGTCAGTGTGGGTGGCTGTGCTCCCTGGGGTGTCAGTGTGGGTGGCTGTGCTCCCTGGGGTGTCCGTGTCTGGGTGGCTGTGCTCCCTGGGATGGTGAAGGTCAGGCACGCGGGGTGGTGGCAGGGTGGTTCGTCATGCCCTCTGGGTGGGAGGTGTGCGGGCATGCCGAGGAGAAGCCAGGGTTGCTTAGGCACCGTGTCCTCACCGCAGGGAGGGGCAAGTCCAAAGGGCACTGCTTTGGGACGGGGCCTCACAGTCCCCTGTGGCTGTGGCTGCGGCTGTGTCTGCGGCTGTGACTGTGTCTGCGGCTGTGGCTGCCGGAGGCCCCGGGAGCAGGCGGCGGAGACCATGCTCACGCTGCTGCTTCGGCGCAGCTTGTCCCTGAAGGTGCTCAGGAGGCGAATCGACGAGGCCTTTCCCAGGGAGAAGACCCAGCCGTGAGTTGGGGGGCTGCGAGAGAACTCTGGGAGACCCTGGTTGGTCCACCAGGTGGGGAAGAGCTCAGTTCTCTAGACACTCGGCTCTGGGGTGCCCTGAGGCCGTGGGGGCCTTTTCTCTGCCCCAGGGGATCCCTGGACGTGACCAGACCCGGCATGCAGCCTCCTGGGGGCCCCGAGCCGGGCTGGCAGCAGCGCTGTAGGCCTCTGAGCTCGGGGAGGGCAGGTGGCGGGGCGGCGGCTGCCCTGGGCAGGCCAGGCACAGGGTGCTGAGCACCCACCAGACTTGAGGAGACTGGGGGGCGGGGTGCATGACGGTGGGGAAGGCTTTTGGGCAAGGTTTTCCGCCCTGACTTCCCCAGGAGACACATTGGGTGGTCGGCAGCTCCTTACCCGGTGGAGTTGGCCGCCCTGCCTGGGTCCGGCTCTGAGCACCCAGTCGGCACAGCCCAGGGCAGCCTGGCTCTTCCCTCCCTGGCTGGCAGCACCGGCTCGGTTCAGGTTGGGGCAGTGCCAGGAGCCAGGGTGTGAGAGCTCAGTCTGGTTTCCTTTCTCTTTGGCAGAGGGTGGGGCATGTGGCAGGGCACAGACAATGGTCTGCGCTTGAGAAACGCTGGGACCGGGGCCCTTTCCAGAAGCGGAAGTGTGTGCCTGTGGACGGGCTGTGAGCGAGAGCGCAGCGTGCATACAAAGCCCAGTGGCATTCTGTCCTCACTTTATCTCCTGCCAGCACCTGCCAGTCCGGCCACAGGCCGGTGGAGTGTGCCCGGCGCCAGGCAGGACGGCAGGTTTGGGGAGCACTGGCTCCCTCCTTCGTGCCGGCGGCCGCGCCTCCTGGGTCGGGGGAGGGGTCCATGCCCAGGGGCTTTCCGGGTGACTCTGGCTGCGGCTCCCGGGCCGAGGCCTGCGGGGATGGCGCTGGGCGTAGCTTGGTCATGACACGCCCGGCCTCCTCTCACCACCCAGGACCACCCTCCCCATCGGCTTCCTCCCCACGCCCAGGAGGGCAGGGCCGGGGCGGGAGAGGGCGGGGCGGGCCTCTCCTGGCACCTGCCCACCTGAGCGGGGACGGGGAAGCGAGGTGCCAGCCGAGGAGAGCTGGGCTGCCGACACCGCCCCCCCTTCCCTGGGGCTGGGGCGGTGGCCTTGGGGACCTCTCAGGCGCCGGCTCCCTGGGCAGGAGGCAGGGCGAGCGCCTGATGGGACGCCTCCCCCTGAGCCGCACTGGCCCAGCCGGCCGCCCTCCTGTGCGGATGCTGAGGCAGGTGCCGGGGGCCCAGCGGCCTGGCCTGTGCTGAGAGCCACGCAGACCCAGGCTGCCCCCTCCCACGGCTCCCGGAGCCCCGAGGCCCCGGGCTGCGTGCTCTCCGGACAGGGCAGCGGAAGGGCTTGTATGTTTACTTTTCCCTTGTCCTTATTTACAAAGTGAGGTTTCCATGGCAACTGGTCAGCTTCTGGTCAGCTCCTCGAGGGGCCGGGCAGCCGCTTGCTGGCTGGACTGCGCAGCCCGGAGGCGGGGTGCTCCCGGAGCCCCCAGCGGGAAGCGTGATGGTGTCCTGGTGGGAGGGTAGGTGCCTCGGTGACGCCAGCCGCGGATGCCCGGCTCCCTGGCCCTGGGTGTGCCGCCGCTCGCTTCCCAGCCAGCTCGGACCTCCCGCCGAGGCGCCCTGTGGGCACTGTGGCGGGGGGGGGGGGGGGGGCAGCGGCTTCCTGAGGGCAGGGCACCGTGCCGGCCCATCCCGCTGGCGTTAGGGGGGTAAGCAAAGCGGCAGGAAGCCCGCCTCCGGTGACCACGGGCTCCGGCAGCTCCATCACGGGCGGAGGTGCCTGTCTTCCTGGTCTCGCTGCCCATGGTCACCCGGCGGGCCCATGGCCATGCCCGGCGCAGCCGCGCTGCTTGCCTCGGCCCGGGGCCCGGCTCCTGGGCACTTCCCCTGGTTCCCGGCCCTGCCCGGGCCTCGGAGGACCCAGGGCTGTTCCGGCCCTGCCTCTTCCGGGGCCGGCGGTGGGGTCTCGGGGTTGAGGGGACTTTCCGGAACCTTCGCAAGCGGCCAAGCGGAGAGGACAGCAGTGCCGTTCCCACCGGCCCGTGGAGACGGTGCTCGTGTGGGCCTGGCCTGGCCTCCAGACCTGAGGGCAGCCGTCGCTGTGAGCCCGTCCCGCCCCCACCTCCCCACGGGGAATGGCACCCGCTTCTCCTCCCGCCGCTCCCTCTGACCCGGATCAGAGCCTGCCTCCAGCAGGGCCCTCCAAAGCCCTGCCCTGTGCCCCCCCACCCCCGGGAGGGGCGGAGGGGCTGTGGTTGCCTCTCTGGTTTGAGCCTAATTCCGAGGGGGCAGGACCAGGGAGCCCCCAGCGCCATCACCATCTGCCACCCAGGAGGGTCCTGGGAGCTGTGCCCGGGGCCCACCTGACCTCTGCAGCCCGGGCTGCGGTTTGGGGTGCAGGGAAGCTGAGAGGCACCATCGGCACAGGCCCGGGCCTCGGCTTGGGGTTCGGGAAGCTGAGAAGCACCATCGGCACAGGCCCGGGTGGCGGTTTGGGGTTCGGGAAGCTGAGAAGCACCATGGGCACAGGCCCGGGCCGCGGTTTGGGGTGCAGGGAAGCTGAGAAGCACCATCGGCACAGGCCCGGGCCTCGGTTTGGGGTGCGGGAAGCCGAGAGGCTCGGCGCTGCGGCCTGCCGCCCGCCCCTCCTGTGACAGATGGATGGGGATAAACAGGCCCGCCGTTGCCATGGCGCCCACAGCGGGTTAATTTTAGCGCTGACATTTCCCAGTCAGAGCGGAGATGCTGGCCCCGCGCCCAGGGAGCTGCGAGGGGCAGGCAGGGGTCAGCCCCCTGTGGAGCGGCCACCAAGGCCCCGGGCCAGCCCAGGCCACGTGCTGCTGCCTTCTGGGTGGAGCAGGGGCGTGGGGGGGGGGCAGGCTATATGAATTTAGGGGTGCCATACACGACTACAGGCCAGGTAACGTACCTGAAAACAGTAGAAATGCATGCTCTCATCTGGGGGCCACGAGCCCCAAATCCAGCCTCCTTCCTCGCCTTGTCCGGCTCCGGAGACGCTGGTTTCCAGGAGCTTTATGGCTCCAGGTCCTGCATTCGAGTCTTTAATCCACTGGTTCAGGATGATCGTTACTGAGTTCATTGTTCATCCTCCATAGGATATGTTTTCCATGACTTAGAGAGGGGAGGGAGGGAGGGGAAGAAATGGAGAGAAACATTGATGTGAGAGACATTGATTGGTTGGTGCCCCGACTGGTTCCGAGGATGAACCTGCAACCCATGCACATGCCCTTGACCAGGAATCGAACCCTTGACTCTTCAGTGCTCAGGCCGATGCTCTCACTACTGGGCAACACGGTCCCGGCTCAGAGGAATGTTTAAGTGAACATCTGCGAGGCCAAGTTACGCTTCTTTCCCGGGCTCGGGTTCCCGGGCACCGCTGCCCTGTGCTGCCTGGATGGCTGTGGGCGACAGAGACCGAGAGCTGTCAGCCGCAGGAGGCGGTGTCCCTGCGTCAAAATACTCGGAGAGCGGGCACATTTCGGGTGGCGCAGGCTGCGTGCGCTGCCCTTAGCGTCCTCTCGTGTGGTAGGTAGGCTTCCCTCCGCGGTGAGGGCATCGCCTGCACAGACAGGGAGCGGGGTGAGCGTGCGGGCAGCTGGCTGGGGACCCAGCTCGCTGGCGCTGGAGCCAGGCCGCCCTCAGGCTGCCAGCCCGGGCTGCTGAGGGGAGCCGCGCCCGGAGGGGTGCTGTCAGGACCTCGCTGGGCCGGGCCGGGCAGGCTGGGACCTGGGGTGGTGCTGGCGTGCTGGGCCCCGGCCCGGGCCGAGCCCCACGATAGTTGGGGTTTCGGAAGCTCCGCCTGTTGGGGTTTTGGAGGCTCCGCCGCAGCCAGGGCGTGGCCCTCCTCCGGGGAGGTGAGGGCGGGCCAGTGGGCACCGGGGCAGCTGTGGACAGCGTCTGCCTGCTGCAGGTCGCCCCAGGTCTGTTTGTCTTTGGAGCTCTGCTGGGGGTGGGAGGGCCCTTGGGGACAGCCTCAGGCCTGCTGCTCCCGGTGGGCAGGCCACGCATCACCCTTCCCGGGTGTCCCCCCTCTTGTGGAAACAGGACCCCACAGCCGCCTCCCTGACCCGTGCGGTCAGCGCCCCTCTGGGCGTGGTGGCCCCCGCGGCGGGTGTCACTGCTCGGAGGACGCCCTCCCAGAGGCCTCTCCCTCCTCCCTCGCCCAGGATCATGCGGCCCGACGACGCCAACGTGGCCGGCAACGTGCACGGCGGGACCATCCTGAAGATGATCGAGGAGGCGGGCGTCATCATCAGCACCCGGCACTGCAACAGCCAGAACGGGGTGAGCGGCCGCTGGGGGTCAGAGGGGAGCTGGGTGGAGCCTCCTGCCCCCCCCCCCCCCCCAGGCCTGGGGCTCCGGAGGCTGCGGCCAGTCAGCGGGCAGGGCCCCTGGGACGCCGCTGGGCTGGGGACCAGAGACTGAGCTGAGGGCCTGCCCTCCTTTCTGGAAGTCGTGGTTTCTAGAATCTTCCTGGAGCCCAGACCTCACAGAGCCACGCCCACACTGTGGCGGTTTATCGTGGACATCAGACCCCTGGCCGGTCCCTCCCCGGCCCTGGGTGGGCCCTGGGTGCCCGTGAAGCCCCAGGCGCCCACAGGGCTGCCCTCACTGCAGGGGCGGCTGCCGCCCCAGACCCGCGGGGCCTGGCATTTCTCTGCAGTCTGGCCGGCGTGGGAGAAGCCACCCTGGGTGCAGGGCGGGGGCTGGGGGGGTCTGTCTTCACCACAGCCGCCACCTTGGGGTCAGCAGGAAGCGTGTGGCTCTGTGTGCCTGAGGCGCCTCCCCCAGCCCCGGGTAGCCTCTTGCTGTGCTGGGAAGAGCAGATCCAGCCCTGGCTGTGTGTGTGTGTGTGTGTGTGTGTGTGTGTGTGTGATCCAGCCCTGGGTGTGTGTGTGAGTAAGAGAGAGAGAGATCCAGCCCTGGCTCTGTGTGTGTGTGTGTGTGTGTGTGTGTGTGTGAGATCCAGTCCTGGCTGTGTGTGTGTGTGTGTGTGTGTGTGTGTGTGTGTGTGTGATCCAGCCTTGGCTGTGTGTGTGTGTGGTTCTGTGTGTGTGTGTGTGTGTGTGTGTGTGTGTGTGTGTGGTTCTGTCTCCGTGTGTGTGTGTGTGTGGTTCTGTCTCCGTGTGTGTGTGTGTGTGTGTGTGTGTGTGTGTGTGTGGTTCTGTCTCCAGGCCTGGCTCCACCAGATGCTTCATCGTCCCCTTGACCTTGAGGGGCCCACAGACCTCAGGCCCACCCAGCTGCCTCTCCACATCTCCCAGCCCGGAGCCTCTGCTGCCCCCGTTCCCTCCCCGGGCTGTTCCCTCCCCGGGGGCACGTCAGTCCCTGGGGCTCCACCCGCCGCAGGTGCCCCTGCCAGGTCCCAGAAACATCCGGAGACAGCTCCCGTCAGGCCTCCTCACTGCCAGAGCCCCTTTCACGCCCGCGTGGTTCAGGGCTCGGGTTCTGGAGGCCGCACACAAATGGAAGAGACTAGGAAAGCATTAATTTGGGAACATTGGGGCCAGCAGCAGCCCGCCTCTGGGGGAGGACTCCACCTGGAGGCAGGCAATTCCAGTGACGGCCAACCAGCAAGGAGGCACGTGAGACTGACGGCGAAGTCAGCTCCACTGCCTCCATTAGGCAGTGATTGGCTCTGGCCTCTCAGAGTTCCCAGGTTAACCAGCCTCCCGGGTGCCTGTCCGCACCTCTGCTCGTGAAGGCAGGGGCAGTTCCGACACTCACCTCACGTGGCCAGGGCTCTGCACAGGCGTGGGAGTGACCAAGGGGTGGAGGGATCCCGTGGGTGCCCACTGAGCGGTTCCCTCCGCCGCCCGGGAGCAGCGGGCCTGCGCCGCCCCAGGTGCCCGCGCCGGCCTGCGTGCTCTGGACAGGCCTGCGCCGAGAGGTGCCATCCCACTGGTCTCTGGTCCCAGGAGAAGCACCAGTGCCCTTTTGCTCGAGAATCACGCAGCTCTGGGGCGTGTGGGCTCAGTCTCCTGCCGCCTCCAGAGAGGCCCCAGCCTGGGGCCTGCTCTCCCTCTGCCTGGTGCCCACCCCATGCCCTCACCGTCCCCTTGTCTGAAGCTACCCCATCCCACACCACCCTCTTCGGAGCAGCCACGCCGTGTGGCGTTGCCTCCAATAGCACCCAGGCCAGGGCATGTGCTCCTCCCTCCTCCCTCCTCCCTCCTCCCTTCATGCGACACAGCTCCGTGCCTCTAACCCTAACCCTAACCGGTCTGTCCGAGGCAAGGCAGAGGAAGCCAGTGGTCCCACTAAAGACACTGATGTGTGTGGCATATCCATGCCACAGGTAACCCGCCTGCAGCCCTGCCAGCTGGCTCCTCATTCCTGCCCACACCTCTGAGCTGCCTTTCCAGACCTCTGCCAGTAGGTGGTGCTGTAGCCACACGAACTTACTTGAAGGTGGCACTGCATTCTGTGTGTTCCCTGCCATGCTGTGCTGCCAGCGGCTGCTGTGTGTGTGTGTGTGTGTGTGTGTGTGTCTGTGTCTGTGTCTGTGTCTGTGTGTCTGTGTGTGTATATCTGTGTGTGTGTGTCTCTGTGTGTCTGTGTATCTGTGTGTGTGTCTATGTGTGTGTGTGTCTGTGTATCTGTGTGTGTGTGTGTGTGTGTGTGTGTGTGTGTGTGTTTTGAGTTCTGAGGGTGGGCTGCCGGCTGCCAGACAAGAGAACTTGCAGGAAAAGAACAGCGGTGCTGAGAGCTGTGTGTCCCCGGCAGGCTAGCTGTTCGGTTTCACAGCCATTTAGGGTGAAAGCTGAGGAGCCAGTGAGCCCTCGAACCCCTGTTCTTAGGGAAGGTCCCCACATAGGAACGGCCACCTGTGGGGAGGAGCAGCTCCCTCCTCTGCCTCCCTGTCTGCTCCCCAAGTTTCCCACGTGAGCACGTGTCCTCTCACCTTCCCCGGGCGAGCGGTACGTGTGTTTTGTAGGAAAACGGGAAAGGAAAACGCCGGTC
The DNA here is from genome assembly GCA_963924515.1 of Vespertilio murinus. Taxonomy (NCBI): domain Eukaryota; kingdom Metazoa; phylum Chordata; class Mammalia; order Chiroptera; family Vespertilionidae; genus Vespertilio; species Vespertilio murinus. The sequence continues at coordinate 2,183,237 of OZ004706.1, read as the reverse complement.
ACAGCCCCTCCACAGCCACGGCGCCATCTCTGGAGGGCCCAGGGCGTGTCTCCGCCCCCTGGGGTCGCATTTGGGAATGTGTGAAGAAGGCAGGGCAGTTTTGGGGTGCATCTCGGGGTGGGGCTCCGGCCGGCTGACGGGTCTGGTCTTGCAGGAGCGCTGTGTGGCCGCGCTGGCCCGCGTGGAGCGCACGGACTTCCTGTCGCCCATGTGCATCGGCGAGGTGGCGCACGTCAGCGCGGAGATCACCTACACCTCCAAGCACTCGGTGGAGGTGCAGGTCCACGTGATGTCCGAGAACATCCTCACAGGTGAGGCGCCGGCGGGGACGGCAGTGATGGGGGGAGGGGGGCGCTGCTCCAGGGGCTGGTCCTCGCACCCCACAGAGCGAGCAGGTGCCCTGCCTCGGAGCCCAGGTCTGAGCCTCTGGCAGCTCATGGGGGCAGAGGGTGGGGGTGGCTGGAGGCACAGGTGCCCTCCGCCCCCTCCGCTGCCTCTCCCCTGCGCCTCTTGCTCTTGCCCCTCCGCTGCCCCAAGAGGTTTAGGCTGGAGCTCACAGGGCGACCTTTGACTCTGGTTTGATCCGAATATTCTCTTCCTGGGTGTGGTAACCATGGAAACCGTTTTCATCCTCCCACTGGGCGCTGCGGGGAGCGTGGCTTTGGCTCTAACTGGCACTGGCTGCTTTTTATAGCCCGGCTGCTGCCGAGAACACGGCCCCTCCATCCCCTGGCGGCTCACACCCCCTCCCCCCGCCCCCGCCCCCGCCCACACCCAGCATAGAGAGCCGGAGCTGCCTGGGCCTCACCCCTCCTCCTGACGACCCCCCTTGGCTGAGGCTGCGGCGCTGGGCTCAGAGCTGGGGAGGGCAGGAGCACAGGGTGCGCTGGGACATGGCGGCCTCGGCAGGCCAGGCCGCAGTGAGCACCGGACACTGCACAGGCAGGCGGCTCTGCATCACAGGGACCTTTCGCTGTGGGTCTCAGTGTGGCACGGAGCCCGGCTGGCGGGAGGGCAGAGGGCGAGGAGACAGCCTGCCCTGAGGAGTGTGCCACCTGCCTGAGCGCCCATCCGTCCACGGCCCGCAGGTGGCACTCAGGCCTGGCACTGCTGCAGAGGAGAGCCAGAAGCGGCTCGGCCAGGAGGGCACTGCCAGCTCTCCGAGCCACGCGGGGCTTTTCCCACGTCCCGGTCCTCTTGCCCTGGACCCGCTAAAGAGCCGCCCCTTCTCATGCTCTCCTGGACCCTCATGTTTGGGTGGGTTTGCGTCTCTTTTCTGGGACCCTGGTCTCCCAAGGCCGCCCTGGCCGGATGTGCCCCCTGGGGGTGAGCCCTCTGGGGACAGGGCAGTGGCTGCCTGTCCCCCGCAGCCCCTGACGCCCAGCGCGGTGCCTGGCCCTCATGAGCTCCACGGGGGCAGTGAGCTCTGACAGGTGGGGAAACTGAGGCTGGCAGGCTGAAAGTGAGCTGTTTGGGGGACATCTCTTTCTCACCCGTCCCGGTCCCCCCCCCCCCCCCCGGCCGTGCTGCCTGTCGGAGGCACTGGAGCGGCACGCCCGGTGGGTGGGTGGGCGGCTCTCATCGCGGCACCTGTCACAACACTCCGCTCCGGGTGACGGCTGTGTATTCTCCGCGAGGAGCGGGGAGCCTAGGGTTCTGACAGACGTTTCTGACGCGTGGCTGCCTTCCCATGGTTTTATTAAATGATGGGAAAAGTGCAATTAGTGTGTTTGCCTCATTTGCTCCATGGCGCTCATTTGGGTCCAGAGGAGGCCCACTGGGGTTTCCATGGAAACCAGCTTGTCGGGCGGGCTCTCGCTGAGTCAGACAGGAAGTCTTTATTCCCAAAGGCAGGCTGTCAGATTCGCTCTCCGTCCAAGCGCAGAGAAGATTCCCCTGTTCCCTGTGGCTCCGCACGCGGACCTGCCTCTCCCTCCTCCCCCCCCCCTTCTCTCTCTTTCTCTCTCTCGTTCTAATTGATCTAATCAACCCTCTCAGGCATGGCTGGTCCAGGGGAGGAAGGCGGCCCGGATCCGGAGGAGCTGGGAGGAGTGAGCACCTGGAGGGGCCGTGGGGCGCTGGGCCTCGCTGAGAGGCAATTAGAAACAATGTGTTGCTTTCAGAGAGGAAGGGAGAGGGAGCAGGAGAGAAACATCAGTGAGAGAGAGAATCACTGACCGGCTGCCTCCTGCACGCCCCCTCCTGGGGATCAAACCCACAACCCAGGCATGTGCTCTGTCCAGGAGTAGATCCGTGCTCAACCACTGAGCCACACCAGCCAGACGTAAGAGGCAATTTTTAAAAGACATCCTTGCAAACACTTCCCTGAAATTCCTGGGACCCGGGAGGCCGAGGTCTGGACTCGGAATGGCACCGAGTTGCTGTGTGACCCTGGGCAAACGCATCGACCTCTCTGAGCGTCGGGCTCCTTCTGTGCACGAGGGGTGGACCACGTGGTTTCTTTTGGCCCGGGTTTCTGGGCGATGGGCAGCCCACTCCGCCCTCTGTTAGCCCTTCAGAGACAGCCTGTCTGGTTCGGGCCTCCGTGTGAGCAAGTGCCAGAAAGCCGACAGGCTGGGGGAACGCCCCACACACACACACATGCCATAAACCAGGTGATCTGGAGTCTCCCCGCAGCCTCTGGGGGTGGCAGGATTGTGGGGAGGACCCCCTGCTGGGGGTCTAGCTTGCACCTCACGGCTGAGGCCTTGGGGGTCGGGGGTCAGAGACGGTGGCGTTCCTGGCGCCCTCACTCGTGGTTTTCTTCTCCGAAGGCACCAAAAAGCTGACCAACAAGGCCACGCTGTGGTACGTGCCGCTGTCGCTGAAGAACGTGGACAAGGTCCTGGAGGTGCCCCCGGTCGTGGTAAGGAGGCCCCGCACTTCTCCCGGCAGATGACAGGGGGTCCCAGGAGGCCGGGGGCGGGGGCTGTCTCCGCGGGTTTCCTTCAGGCCGGGGCGTGAGTGTGGGCACTCCACCCAGAGCCCTGTATCCCTCTGACCAGACAGCAGGCGGGTGGCGGCCGTGCCTGGTGAGGGGGCCTTCCGCCTGTTGACCTTGGACAGACAGACAGACAGACAGACAGCTGCACATTGCTCCCCAAGCTGGTTTACCAGGAGCAGCAAACAATGGCGATTGGGGACATACAGTCTAATGGCCAGCCTCCCGCAGCCCGGAGAACAAAGGAGAGGCGGGCTCTTTAGGGGGGTGCAGAGGGGAGCGGGGGGGCTGCTGTAAACAGAGCCCCCTGGGGGAGCTGGGAGTCCAAAGCGGGGCTGCCGCTCATTGGCTGAGTGGTTGCCAGGCGAAGAGAAGCCCTCCTCCCTCCTGCGGGAGCGGCCTTCCTGAGGAGATGCCAGTCTCCCCGGGGGGGGGGGGGGGGGGGGGAGGTGAGAGGAAGCGGGGAGCCTCCACCTCCAGTGTCATGAGGCTTCTGTTCATGGATCTTCACAAGCTGAGAGCCAGGACCCCGCAGCCCTGCCCCGGCCAGCCTGCCCCCCGGCCCCTCTGCCCCAGGACCCGAGGGTGACAGCCCAGGCTTCTCCGGTGGCCCTGTGGGCAGGCGCACCGTGCACGGAGCGGCTTCATCATGGCTGCTCCTGGGCCCCGGGGTGGGCAGGGCCAGCGGGCAGCTGGGGTCCTTCCCCACAGTTACTCCTCACCTGCTCCTCCTGCATGTTCCTCCCGTGTCCCTGCATGTTCCCGGACACGTGTGAACGGCTCATCCGTGAGCCGCTGCTCTCTGCTCGCACACCGCGAGGAGAAAGCAGGTCTGGAGGAAACAGAGCTGGGCCCTCGTGGCACGTGCCCCTCACGGGCTTCCTCCCTGCCGTCGAGGTGTCTCTGGAGCACGTTTTAAATAACGGAACTGGACAGACGGCTCCTGGCCCCTGGCGTTCCTTGGCTGTGGCCACATCACTCCAGTCCCTGCCCGTTGTCACGTGCCCTTCCTGTGTGTGAGAGAGAGAGTCCTTATTTCTCATGCAAACACGAGTCCTTTGACTCAGGCTCGTCCACTCTGGGTGACTCCGCTCATTTCACCTGCACAGACCGTTCCACAGGCCACCCCACCGCCTCCAGGTGGACAGGGATGTGCCGCCGCCGCCGCCAGAACCACCCTCCGCCCTCCCCCTCGTGCTGCCCGCGCGGGGCTCCTGTCCCCCAGTGTGGGAGCGCCTCGTCCTCCAGCTGCACCAACTGGGGGTCTTGGGACCAAGAGCCAGGAGAGGTTGAGGCGCAGGGACTGTCTGTTAGAGTCTGTGTACCTGCCTCGCTTTCATCGTCCCCCGAAGCCGTGGTGCTGCATTAGCCACACCACATGTCAATACCCAGCCCGATTGCTTTACTGGCTTCATGTCAGACGCCACAGAATTCAGACATCTCTAGCAGGCTGTATCTCTGGCTTCAGCACCATATGATATTTCTTTTTAAAATTAAAAAAAAAATTTTTTTACTGATTTCAGAAAGGAAGGGAGAGGGAGCGAGAGATAGATACATCAATGATGAGAGAGAATCATTGATCATGCCCCCTGCTGGAGGCTGAGCCCACAATCGGGGCTTGTACCTTGACCGGGAATTGAACCGTGACCTCCTGGTGACCTGATGCATAGGTCGATGCTCACCACTGAGCCACGCGGCCAGGCCACAAGCTGCTGCTCACAGGGGAGGCACGGAGGGAGACCCCGGGCGAACGGGAGCTTTTGTTTCTCTGGCTCCTCGGGCCCAGGCACTGCTGGGTTTGCTCAGGTGAGGGCGGGGCCGTGGGGCTCTGCTGGCTCCTGGCCCCTCCCCTCCGCCCTCTCCCCTACTCCCCTCACCTGGAGGAGCCCCAGGAGCTTCCCGCTGCCTTAGTCCCCAGGGACAGGCCTCAGGCCCTGAGGGGAGACGGAGGCCACTGGTGGCCTCGGGGCAGCTGCGGCCCAGAGAGGCCACTGGGGAGTGGACATGTGGCTTTCTCGTGGTCTCAAGGTTGCCTGAGGTAGGAGGCTTCGAGGACGCCCCTAGGTCAAGGCCACAGGTCACTGCACTGAGTGCAGGCCCGGGGGACACGGGGCCTTCCCCGGGAACCTTTGACGTGACCTCTAACCCTCCATCCCCCGTACAGAGCTGCCCACCCTCGTCCTGGGCCTTGGGGCTGAGCTGGCTTCTGGTTCAGATTGTGGGCTTGTTGAGCTCTTGAGAGTGGGGGCCAGCCCATCACTAGAATGTTCTAGTGATTTTACCCCAAGATTTAGAGCCCGCAGGGAAGATGAGGGAGGAGGCGCGTTTTCCCGGTCCTCAGGCCGGGTCAGGAGGCCGGCCCCTCCGTCCAAGTCTGAAAGGCATTCCTGAGGACAGGGAAGCTCGGGGGGTTCGGGGTTCACTTAGGCGGGCACAGGCTCTCCCCTCTCGGCCATTGCTGGGGGGAGGGGGAGTCCTTTGTGCCCAAGGGACTCGGAGCCCAGCCTTGGCCGTCTCAGCTTCGCCTGCATGTCCTCCAGTGTGCAGCCTGCTGGCCGGCCGGGGTGGGGGGCACCGCACCTGCTCTCTCGGGAGAGTGGGTGCGGCCTGGATTCTGAGCTCTGTGTCCAGGAGTGAACCGAAGGAAGGAGGGGCGGGCGGGAATAGGCTGAGGTTGTCAGTGTGGAAACGTTCTAATAGGCGGAACCCCCTTTGTGGCTCCATCTCATAGGCCATGTCACGTTGACAGCAAGAGGGGGGCGTACTGCTCCTTTCTTTTAAACGCTGTTAGGTCTAACGTCCACCAGCAGCGTGATGGGGCTGTTACATCAGGGGGGGGGGGGAGAGCCCCGAGCCGGAGGTGATGGGGAGGCCTGAGAACTTCTCCGTCTCTGTGATGCTGTCGTTTGCATAAATGTGTGTTGTCAGAGGAGGGGAGCCGGGGAGGAAGGAAGCCTGGCGGGGGAGGGGGGAGGCCTGGCGGGCCCCTGACCCTGTCCGCCCCGACCCTGTCCGCCCCGCAGTACTCGCGGCAGGAGCAGGAGGAGGAGGGCCGCCGGCGCTACGAGGCCCAGAAGCTGGAGCGCATGGAGACCAAGTGGCGGAACGGGGACATCGTCCAGCCCAGCCTGAACCCAGGTACGGGCGCTCAGGGGGGTGGCTGTCGTCCGCCGGCAGTGACGGGCGGCTGGTCGTGAGTGTCCTCCGGTTAGTGCGCCACCTCCAGCCCTTCCCGGGCCCAGGCAGCTGGGGTGACGGGGGGCCAGGTCCGTCCCCGGAGGCCTCGGGAACTGGCCTCGCAGAGCCCCGGCCTTTCCTCGTGTTATGGAGAGACCCCCCCCCAAAAGACCACCAGGGACGCCAGATCAAAATTTATGCCTTTATTAACGAATTTGAATCCGGGCTCTCCCCCTGCTGTCGCAGCAGTGAGAAAAAGAAAGAGAGCCCCGAGCACACAGGAAAGCCTGCTTTTATCCTGAGGAGTTTGTTTTGAGACCTCGGCTTAGGCTAGCTGGCGGTTGTTTTGCAAAGGTGGGGGGAGGCATAGCTGACCAGGCAGAGCTCTTTGCCTGTCCTAGGGTCGTGGTGACCCATCACACTATGAGCTATGAGAAATCCCACTAGTACAGTAACATCGTTAAAAGTTTGCACAACACCTGGGGCGGGGGGAGGGGGGGCTTATTTTCAGTTTAAGCGGTTTCTGTCTGACCTGGTCTGTTTTGTTTGTGCTATTTGGGATAACTTGGAACAGGACATACCCGGGGGCCGGGGACTGCAGACAGAGCCAGCCCATGACTAACATAAAGCGCATCATGCTACATCGTTCCTCCCCTGGGCTGGAGCCCTGCCTGACAGGGTCCTGCCGGCCATAACTCGGCCGCGGTGCAATGCTGTCCTGAGGCCCAGCATGCTCGCCGCCAGCCCGAGGAGAGGCCACAGGTCACCTCACTGACCGCAGTCCCAGGGGACACCGGTGCCTTTCCGGGACCTTGGATGAGACCCACGCCCCCTGGTGGAGTTGCCCGCCCCGAGGACCACTCGGCCACGGGCAGAAGGCGGGCGGGACGGGAAGCCGCCCAGCGGGGCCTCTGGGGCGGGCCTCTGCCTCCGCCCGGCTTCCGGCTCGGCGATGCTGGTCTTCCTGCTCCGGCCTCTGGCGGGGCCGAGGCCTCCGGCGCCAGGCCAGGAGGTGCGGAGTGAAGTAGAGCTGGCACCTTTGGGAGTCACACACAGATTCCTGAAAGGCTGTACACGCCCGCTACAGCCCGGCAGTGAGAGTCAGGCGGCAAGCATCCTCCCAGTCACATGCAGCCCTGGGCGCTCGCGCCAGGTGCTCAGTGGCTGCCTGTGGCCGGGGCAGGGCCTTGCTGGGGACACTGCTGTCCCCAGAGGGTGGCCACTAACGGAGCGCTGATCAGTCCTCGAAAGCCTTCCCCTTCCAGCGGCAGCTTGTCCTGCGGCCACAGTTTTGCTCGGAGACCCCAGTCTAAGCCGCAGTCAGCCCCGGGACCACACGCACGCCGGTGTGGCAGCCCGGTCACACGTCCGCTGGAGGCCTCTCTGTCCCGCCTGACCTGCCTCCTTCCATTCCAGAGCCGAACACGGTCAGCTACAGCCAGTCCAGCCTGATCCACCTGGTGGGGCCCTCGGACTGCACGCTGCATGGCTTCGTGCACGGAGGTAAGGTCCCGGGCTGTCGCCGGCCCCTCATGACCCCTCGTGACCCCTCGCCCCCGGGAGTCACGCTGTCCGACTCAGAGCAGGCTCTGGTTCAGTGAAGCACACAGTCAGACCTTTAAACACTGACGTACGTCGGTGCCTGCTTGTAGAATTGGGAATGGAAGTCAGGTGGGAGTGTCCTACAGAGACCCCCCCCCCAGCTCAGCCACCAGCTGCTCCGTGGCCGCGTGGGCGGGCGGGCCTGCAGGGGACACCGGTCCTCAGGAGTAGAGTGAGGACGCATAGCTGAGCGGCCAGTGAGCCGTCCTTGCCCTGATGTTTGCGTTTATGTTTCCTCTGGTCAGATTCCAGCTCAGACACCACAGGCCTCGGAGCGCCTAGCGGGGGAAACACGGCGGGAACACAAGAGGACTTGTTAGACCCAGGTTCTTGGAGGGACACTGGGCACTTGAGTAATGTGTGGTTACTTTTGTGATTTAGGGAAACTTTAAGTATCACATCAAGCTCGTAAGTTCATGAACGCTATCATTTCAGAGGGCATTAAAGTGAACTTTAAAAAACAAGCTGATCTAGGAAAAGCATAAGGGGATCGGCACGTGGCATGGACGGTGCGGACTGTGATGGGCGTAGGTGCCACGTGGGTGTGGGTGCCGGAGCCGGGCTGCGCTGCTCGGTGTGCGGGGCGAGTCGTGCTTCCCTGGCAGAGCGGCCCTTGTTCATCTCATTCCTCCGCCCTCTCGTGCCAACCGCCCGAACGCCGGGCTTTCCTTTCTTCTCCTCGGAAAACTCCTATTCATCCTTCAAAACCCCGCTCAGATGGCACCACGCTGCAGGGGTGCATTGGTATTTGTCTTATCCATTGTGTCGGCTCCAGGGCCTCGCGTGGAGTGAGGCACATGCGCTCGGGCTGCTCCGGGAACGGGAGGTGAGGAGTGGGGACTGGGCCCGGGGCCTGTCCGAACAGAGGAGCCTGACTTGGTCTATTCCTGAGGTCATTTCCTTTAACAGGTCCTCTTGTCTACTTTTCCCCTGTCGTGATTGCTTTCCTCTTCCAGCGAGATGCTGGCGGCAGTGCCCTGGGCTCTGGTCAGCGTGGGGCCTCCCAGGAAAGCTGTCTTTTGTAACCAACAGTTCTTCCCAAGCCCGTGAATGCCGTGACAATCAGAGGGCCTTTCTTCTGGGCACAGTGTGGCTCGTGCAGCGGTGGCTTCGTAAACTCTCAGTTCCTCCCCTGGCGTGGGCGCCCCTCCCCACCCAACCATCAGAACCCCGGCTTCTGGGACTCAGAACCGGCCTGGAGCCCCGAGAGCGCCACCTGCCTGACCGTGCGGAACTCGGTGCTGGAATGGCTGTGTCACCCACACGTTTGGTGTTCACGCGTGTGGCATCTCCGCCATCGCCACGTGCTCGTGCAGAGGCCACGCCGAGCTGTCTCCTTGCTCCATGCAGGGCACAGAGTGCAGGCCGGGAGACCTGCCGGGACCCGGGCGGCAGCTCCCGGAGCTCACGCCCCCACGGCGCCCCGGCTGCGCCATGTGACCCAGCACACTGGCTCCTGTGGTTTAAGAAGTGTGTGTGGTGCCCATTCCACGGGGCTTTTGTGCCCACGTGAGGCTTTACAGACAGCCGGTGATTCCGCAGGGGCGGGCGAGGCGGGCACTGGGCCGTGGTCGCCGTGTCCTGTGGTGGCTGCATTTCGGTGGAAGTCTTCTCCAAACTGGAGCTTAGCGGGTGCCGGCCGCAGGAGGAAACCGTGACGAGGGTGTGGGGCGGGGAGGGGAGGAGGGGGTGCCCCTGGCTTCTCAGTGATTCTGCGCTGGGTTTGTGCTCTGGTGAGCCCCGGGCCCTGTTTTCTGTGACTTTCACACTTTGGATCGTCTTCTTGAGGCCTAGCTCCTACCCCGCCAAGTACACATGCACGTGTACACATGCGCGCGCACACACACACACACACACACACAGGTGTTGGCAGTGCTGCATGTCTGGAAACCACAGGTGCCAGCGTGGCTCTCGGCGTCTGCCCTCCTGGGTGAACTGGGCGGGGTTCCCTCCTCTGAAGGCGCTGGGTCTCAGCTCTTCAAGGCGAGTCCCTCCGGCTCCCTCCCCTGAGCTGCACGGCTGAGGGACCGGGCATGAGATGGGCTAGGAACACGCAGCAGTCCACACCCACAGGCTCACCCAGACTCCCTCCCCATGACACGCACTGAGGATGGGACTCAACTGAGCATGAGAAACACATCGAGGCCTCGGAGGACCTCCCCCGAGCTCCGGAGTGGGCCCCTCCCGCCCCCCGGCGGCACTGTTGTGGCTATTGAGCCGCTGCAGCTAAACCAGAGGCAGCATTGCCAGGCGCCGGGATTGGCAGGCAGGAGGCAAGGCTGTCTGCCTTCGCAGATGGCACTCACGCGCGGAGAACGGGCTCCGGTGTAAAAATAACTCAGGTAATGCAGAATCCAGCAAGGTAGCACCCTGCAGGGTGAAGAATACTTAAAATAACCCGCCTGAAATAGACAAACCGTTTTCATCGTCTTTGTCTGTAGGTGTGTTTGTTTTCAAGTGAGCTTTTAGGTCTTACGTTTTAACTGTCGCACCAAATGCCACTTTGTGGTCGTTTGGTAAAAGGTAGGTTTGCCGTGGCGTCTGTGCCCTTGTCTTGGGCGTTCCGCCGCCGTGGCCCCTGGCTGCCCCTGGCTGCCCCTGGCTGCCCCTGGCTGCTCCTGGTGCTGGCGGCTTCCCTCTGGCCTGGCCTCCGGCTCTTCCGTGGGCTGGGCAGTCCCCGCTCAGGGCCGGCTGAGGACGAGAGGAGACACGGTCACTCCCAAGTCCGGCGGCCTGGCCAGCCCGGCGGGGGGGACCCTCCTGGGGGTTAGCCCGGTGGACGCCATGGTCAACGGAATTCCCGCTCCTGAGCTCTCTGCAGCCTTGGCTGTTTCTCCGGCACGTCATTTTCTATTTTAAAATTGTTTTAAACCCAAGTGCTCCGTGGAACTGGTCCAGATGGCTTCTGACAAAACACAGCTGCTCCTCGCCCCTCCCCCAGCAGCCTCTCCCGCCTTCGGGCTGCGGGGGCTCTTGGCCTGGGCCGTCTCCTGCGGGATTCCAGCTGCCACGGCAGGCTGGTGACGAGGCGTGGGCGGTGCTGCGAGCTCAGTGTGGCCGAGTGTGCCCCGCCCTGCCCCGCCCCTGCAGCCACGTGCCGGCGGGGTGGTGCCCCTGCCCCCGTCCCTGTGGTCCCCACCACTCCCTGGTCTGTGATGCTGGCCACGGAGTCACGGTCCGGCTGTGCCCAAGGCCTCGCAGACTTCCGCTTTTGACGTGAGGTTAGAACCTGTCACCTTCCCGCACTGCCCGTTAATTGCCCAGAATCGTGCCTGGTAACGACCTCCCGTGTCCTCTGCCCTCGGAGCCCGCAGGTCCCTGCGGCCTGGGAGGGAGCCAGCGGTCTCAGGAGGCGGCTGTCACTCCGGCCCCTGGAGTGACCCTCTGGTCCCCGCGGGGGCTCGTCGCCGTGGCTGCCCTGACTGCGCTCCCTTCACCCCGAGGCGGGCCCACACTCCGGCCCAGGATTAAAGGTGGAGATGGGGCAGGGAGGGCGCCGCGGCCCGTGGGCCGAGGGGAGAGCCTCCTGCAGGCCCGGCAGATGCTTCAAAACGCAAACCTGGGAGCGGTTAGCTGTGGGCTGTGAGGTCCGGAAGCCCTTTGGTGCCACGTCTGTCCACGTGTCCATGTGGCCACGCAGGCTCATTTTCTCCCCGTGGCCCGGTGAGCACAGCGTCCCAGGAGCAGGTCTGCGGCTCTGCCGCCAGTTCCCACGGCAACTGGGTAATGGTGGTGGGTTCTAGGCTCGCCCCACGGAGAGCTCCGTGTGGGCCTCAGAGGGCTCTGGCACACATGGTGCCGGGCCAGAGAGCCGGGCCGGGGCTGCTTACGGCTCCCGTCCCCCTGGGTTCGCAGCCGCACTCTGGCATCCTCGGCCCGGTGTGTTCTCAGTAACCGCGATGCCCCTGGGGGGTCTCTGCCAGTCTTTCCCGTAAATGGTCCGCACCCAGCTCCCAGGGCTGGTTCTGACCACTCCCCTCACCCCTCCGTCCTCACTGGGCCTGCCTCCAGGAACAGAGGGTCCGTGGTAGTTTCTGTCCTAACTGTCCATTCCAACCCCGAGTTCCTTCCTGTCCCTCCTCGCCTCCTTCCTGCCCCAATAGACCCCCAGTGCATGACGCCCCCTGGTGGCCGGAGCCGCCGCCCCCCCCCCCCCTCGGTCACCATGGGCTTCCGCTCCCTTTTCCGTAGTCACAACCAGGAATGCCGCCCAAGCCCTGTGCCCTCGGTTCCACTCAGCCCGTGGAGCTCTGTGGCTTCGGACCCGGGCCTCCTGGCCTCCGGGCCTCGGGCTCCCGCTGTATGAGCAGCACCCTGCCGGCCCCGCTGCTGCCCGGCGGGCCAGGCCTCTCCCCCGGCAGGCCCACGGCGCTCCCTGCAGAGGGGCCGGGGCCTGAGCCTGGCTGTTGGGGGGAATGGGGAGGAAGGGGCGGCGAGGGATTGCTGGCCCTCACCACCCCGCTGGCCGAGCGCGTGGTCCTCGCGGCTCCTTCCGTGAGAGTCGTGGTAGTGGAGCCTACTTTTCTAACGTCAAGGACACGCATTAAGAGCACCCTTTTATCTGGAAATGCTCAGACGTGCGGACAGGGCGAGGGGAGCAGCTCCCTGCCTCCTCGTTGCTGGGAGCAGCGTCCCCGATGCCTGTGGGGCTCTGTGGTCGGCCCCCGGCTCCGGGAGCCCGAGCTCCGGTCTCCGCTACGCGGTCTCATTTCCCCACACCGGGACCGATGTCTAAAAACTGGCAGGTTCCTCAGAGCTTGCCGAGCCCAGGCTGGGGGCTCGGGCCTCGTCCCGGGGGGTGGGGGGGGTGAGCCGTGGGCATTTGTCTGCCGCCCCTCCCTGCAGGCTCCCTGGGAGCCCGCTTTCCCGGGGCAGGGCGGGGCGGGGGGGGGGGGGGCTGGCTCTGCCTCTCTGACCTGGAACCTCTGCGTCCTGGGTGGCTGTGGGGCCGATCAGTGCCCTTTGCTGCTTTCCGAGAGCAACAGTCTCAGAGCTCAACCAAAGGGCACATTGAAGTTGTGATTAAGAAAGAGCTCACTGCCGAAACCGGTTTGGCTCAATGGATAGAGCGTCGGCCTGCGGACTCAAGGGTCCAGGTTCGATTCCGGTCAGAGGCATGGACCTTGGTTGTGGGCACATCCCCGATGGGGGGTGTGCAGGAGGCAGCTGGTCAATGTTTCTCTCTCATCGATGTTTCTAGCTCTCTATCTCTCTCCCTTCCTCTCTGCAAAAAATCAATTATATATATATATATATATATATATATATATATATGAGAGCGCACTGCTGTGTGTGCTGTGTGTGCTATGAGTGCTGTGTATGTTGTGCTGTGTGTGCTATGAGTGCTGTGTATGCTGTGCTGTGTGTGCTGTGTACACTGTGATGTGTGTGTGCTGTGCTGTGAGTGCTGTGTGTGCTGTGTGCTATGCTGTGAGTGCTGTGTGTGCTGTGTGTGCTGTGCTGTGAGTGCTGTGTGTGCTGTGAGTGCTGTGCTGTGTGTGCTGTGCTGTGAGTGCTGTGTGTGCTGTGTGTGCTGTGCTGTGAGTGCTGTGTGTGCTGTGTGTGCTGTGCTGTGAGTGCTGTGTGTGCTGGGGTGCAGGGCGGGCAGAAGACCTGCGGCCCGCCTTTCTGGCTGTGTTTTCTGTGAGAGCCTGTTGAGGTAGAACTCACCGACCTTCCAAGTCACACTGTAAGTCTGATTTTAGTGCCGTCAGCTGCGCTGCCCCCACCACAAGCCCTTAGAACATCGTCCTGTCCCCACAGACTCACACCACGAGCAGGCCTTCCCTCCGCCCCGTTCCCACCCTGACCCCCCGGGTCCACTTCCTGTCTCCGAACTGCTGTCCCGGGCACTTCGCAGACATGGGTCCCGCAGCACCTGCCCTTTGTGCCTGGCTTCTCACTCAACGTCGTGTTTTCAGGTTCGTCCGTGTTGTAGCGTGTCGGTTCCTGGTCTGTTTTGGTTGCGTGATGGCTCAGTCCTTTGTCCCCGCAGCAGTGGGGCCATCCCTGTCCACTGTGTGTGAGCCGTCACGCGATCGGCACACAGGTGGGACATGCTTTCTGCTCTCGGGCGCCTGGGAGTGGACGCTGCCTCGTGGGGAGGGAACCAGCCGTTGGGACCCCCCTGGCCTCCCAGGGGCTGCAGCGGCACCACTGTCCACCCCGGCAGCTCCGAGGGGCCACTGCACCGCGTCTCCCAACACTCGGCCCCTGACCCTGGTGCCGGCCCCCAAAGGAAACCCTCCTGGCAGGAAAGATGGGAGAGGGCGGGAAAGGGCCGGTTTTGGAATTGACCTAGAACTTCAGCTGGGTCATTACCAGAGGCTCCTGGAGGCCCAGCCGGTGCGGCTCAGTGGTTGAGCATCGTCCCAAGTACCAGGAGGTCCCAGGTCCATTCCCAGTCAGGGCACACGCCCGGGATGCAGACTGGATCTCCAGTAGGGGGCGTGCAGGAGGCAGCCCATCAATGTTTCCCTCTCATCAGTGTTTCTATCTTGCTCTCCCTCTCCCTTCCTCTCTCTCTCAAATCAATAAAAACATTTAAAAGCAATTTTATAAAGCTCATGCGGAAGCTTCACGGTCCCTGCCCCCTCCCCGCCCCCCAGCGCCGTGCAGCCCCCGCGGGGGGAGGGGAGAGGAGGGCTCCGTGGTCACACGTGTTCCGGGGAAGCAGCTCCGGCCCCTCACCGCCATGTGCCTCTCCGCAGGCGTCACCATGAAGCTCATGGACGAGGTGGCCGGCATCGTGGCCGCGAGGCACTGCAAGACCAACATCGTCACCGCCTCCGTGGACGCCATCAACTTCCACGACAAGATCAGAAAAGGTAACGCTGCCCACGGCGCCTTCGCTTCTGGTTCTCACCAGAGTGGCCGGCGTCTGCCCATTCGCCCCGGAGGCAGCCCTGAGCCCAGGGTTCGCCAAAACGACCCCTCAGACGGTGAAAGCCGACCCTCCAGTGGGGGGAGCCCTGGTCCTGCTAGAGCGGCAGGAACTCGGCTCCTAAAGGGCCGCCGGCGGAGGGTGGCCGGCGGCCGGGAGATGTGGGCTCCCTGTGGCCTGGCCGGCAGCCTGCATCGCTCGCTCCCCGGGAGGAGCAGGGGTCAGTGGGTGAGCGGTGAGGTCGGTGCAGAGGAGCCCGCAGCCTCGGCCGCCGGCCCGCCCCCAGGGCAGTGCTGGCCGTGCTGGACACGAGTGTGGCCCGGTGACCGGCCAGGAAGCCGAGTTGGTCTGGGCCTCCGCCTGTGGCTGTGCGGGCGCAGGTCCCCGCTGGCTCTCATGTTGCGGGAAGATGAGCAGCGAGTGTCCCCTCCCAACACGTGGCCATTCTGTCCTGTGTGTCTCCTAGGGTGAGGCCTGCACCCTGAGAAGGAGCCTCTCGGGTTCAGTGGGGTCAGGCTGCGTTGATTTGAAAGAGCCTCCCCTCAGAGCAGCCCGTGGGCCGGAGCGAGGCCACGTCCAAGCCTCGGAGGCCTCCCCCACCCTGGGGTGCTTGTCCCGCCCGCACCTGGCCCCTGAGCCCGGGTGGGCACTAGCGCGGCGTCGGGGAGGGCTGAGGGCTACCCCTCCGTGGCAGCATCGGGAGCGAGTTAGGTGCCTCCCTTGGACTCGGGGCTTCCGGAAGGGCATCTCCCCACACGAGCGAGCCTGTCCTTGGTCGTCCTCCGTGGCCACGGGGCGGTGGATCGGGAAGGGTCCATGCCGCTCTTTCCAGAGCGACCCCGGGGGAGTGCGGATCGGGCTTCAGGCTCCACAGGGAGCCACGACGGGGACCCCAGCCGGAGGAGCCTCGTCGGGATCAGCTCAGCGACCTGGGCGCCGGGCCGCTGGCGTGGGGCCCCGCTGTGCAAACATGGAGGAGGGGGCTTTTCCGAAAGCAGCCGCTGGCTGGCAGATGCCCCCGGGGGATCCCTCCGGGCGCTGGGGGGGTGGGGCTGGGGTCCTCGGGGAGCAGGGCCTCTGTGTTCTCGGGCCAGGGCTCCTTCTGTGTCGGAAGAAATTGGGGCCGAGCTCACATGGCAGCGCAGGCCCTGCCTGTTTCTGGGCACGGTCACGCGTGTTTGTTGTGTCCCTGAGGCGTGGGCTCTGGGCTATGCCACAGCTCTGTCCTCGGTCACGTCCACGTGGAGGCTCAGGGACGGCCACGCCGCCTCAGACACAGAATTGTGCATTTGTGTCCAGTTCCACGGGCGGAGGCCTCCGGCACCCCCTCTCTCCCGTCCTGAGCTCCCACGGTCACCTGCTCCGGTTCTGCATTTTTAACGGAGATGCTAACGTGCCAGGGCGGCGGGGAGAGTAGGTGGAAGAGAGCGCAGGCCCGTGGCGTGGTGGTTGGGAAGCCTCGGGAGCGGGAACCTAAAGCTGAGTGTTCTTGTGGAGAACGGTCTCTGCAGACTGGGGAGCGAGGAACCTTCTAGAAAGGGCGCGGGGTGTCATGTAAGAGACACAGTTACCGCTCTCTCTGTGCCTTTTAAGAAAGTGCACAGCCCTGGCTGTTCGGAGCTTAAACCCGAGCTGCTGTTAACGTTTGAAATATCTGGCAACTTCTCGGTCCTGGCGAGAGCAGTTTTTTGTCATTCTGTTTGTTTTTCTGAACCCTGGTGCCCTGCCGGGGGAGGGGTGGGCGCTGCCAGCCGCCCGGCCGTGCGCTGCGGGCACCTCAGATGTGACTGAGAGGCGGACACAGGCGAGGGTTCAGGCGCGGCCCTCTGCCCCGAGTGTCAGTCCCCACGCGGCTGTCACGAGACCCGGCTGCGCCACTTACGGGCCAGAACCGCTTCCCTCCTGACCGTCAGCACGCTCAGCGCAGCCTCCAGCCGAGCCCTTCGGAGGGGGTGGCCCTCGTCCCTTGGGTCGCTGCGGGAGGCAGGGACTGGGCGGCCCTCGGGGGCCGGGCCTGGCTGACCAGTCCCAGTCTGGCCGTCACCAGGAGCGACCTGGGTGCGCCTGTCCCCTTGTCCCCCACCTAATGCCACCGTCGTTGACCACGTGGCCTTCCTTCCCCAGAAATGGCTGTGCCCGACCCGCAGAGCTCCCTGTAAGTATGCGGTTGAATGTGGCATGGAACGTTCTGGAACTTTATAACCTGGAATAACTGCTCTGCTTGTAGCCCGCTCACTCCCCTAACCGTCGCCCCGCTGCCTGACCTGTCTGTCTGGTGGGGTCTCTAAACATGTCTACAGGGGGACACTGCGGGGCCCCCAGCCGGCACGGCTTCCGGGGAGCAGGTCCCAGCAGTGCAGCCACGCGGCCGGCACCTCCCGAGCCGGGCCGGCGGGAGGCCCCACGTGGGGGAGGCACGGCCAGGTGTCCCGAGGTCAGTGCTGCCGCGTGGTCCTGAGCAGCCCGTCAGGTGGTCGTGGCTGTGCCAGCGCCTCCCCCTCCCATGCCAGGCCTGTCATGCCCTCCCCATGGTGGCTCTCTGTGCGGTGCAGGGATTAGGGGGAGGGGAGAGCTCGTGACCCGGAGGCGGAGGGGCCGAGAGAGGCGCTGGGTCCAGAAGCGCCTGCTGGGCGGATGCTCGTGAGCCAGGGTCTGGGAAGCGTGGAGGCGTCGGTGGGGGTGAGGGAGAGGGCCTGGGACGGTTATGGGGCCACGTGACTTAGACGTGGTCAGACTCCTGGGGGGAGACCGCGGGGAGGGGCCGAGTGCTCAGGAGCAGGTGTCCCTCAGGGGAGGGGCCGCAGGTCCTGCCTGGACGCGGGTGGCCGAGCTCAGGGAGGCAGGACCCGGCAGTGTGGCAGCTCAGCCCGACCCATGGCACGAGCCCTTCAGACCGGCCCCTGGGACATGGCAACTGGGGGTGAGGATGTGAAAGAGGTTCCTTAGTGGTGCTCAGAGCAGTGTGGGAGCCGCTCTGTGGCTCCAGTGGGCGCACAAGGCCACAGCGTGGGCAGTGCCGGGGGCAGGCTTGGCCTTAGCCTTCGGGCGAAGCCAGCTCCCCGGGGCTGCCCACAGGTGGGCGGGGCTTGTCCTGAGGGGCAGGAAACGAGTCTACGCACACACACACGGCCATGCCCAGCGCGGGGTGCCCCTCGAACTTCTCCCGCGAGGGAGACAGACCAGTGTCCTGCTCGGGGCTGACGTTTGCCGTGTGGACGTCCTAGCGATCAGAGTGGCCTGTGCTGCGCTGGTCCTCAGTCCGCTGGTGTCCCCCCCCCTGCCCCCGCCTCCTAACCCTGTCCCCTCCGCAGGCTGCGTCATCACCATCTCGGGGCGCATGACCTTCACGAGCAATAAGTCCATGGAGATCGAGGTGCTGGTGGACGCCGACCCCGTGGTGGACAACACGCAGCGGCGCTACCGGGCCGCCAGTGCCTTCTTCACCTACGTGTCCCTGAGCCAGGACGGCCGGTCGCTGCCGGTGCCCCAGCTCGTGGTGAGTGCCCCTCGCCGCTCCCTGGGCTCCCAGGGAAACTGAGTCACGCGAGCCCGTTCTGGGCAGCGGGCCCTCCTCCCACACCCTGAGCCAGCAGCTTGCCGGGGTGCAGGGCAGCCGCCGGGGCCCCCGGAGGCCGGGGAGCACGAGGGGACCCCTTCCCGAGCCCCGAAGGGCTCCTCTCGGGTCAGCTCTGGCCCAGGGCTCCTGCCCACACATGTGCTGGAGGGGGACCCCCAGGCGGCTCCCGGGACCCCCACCCCGACCTGCGCTGGCTCGGCGCCTGCTGGGCTCTGCTGGGTGCGCAGGAGAGCCGGGGCAGCGGGGCGGGTCCCTGGCGGTGGTTTCTCACCATCGATAGGCCATTCGGTTCCTCTCGGAGGGGTCTGGGCGCACCGGGGCCGACAGTCTCTGGCCAGCCCACGAGGGTCACCCCCAGCAGGGTCACCCGCCACGCGCCTCCCACCTGAGGCGTCAGATGGCCCCGATGGGGATGCGCTGGGCGCTGAGGGGCGGGCAGAGCTCGCCGGGACTTGTTTGTGTGACAGAAGGCTGGGCTCCTGAGCCCTAATGACCTCCCCCTGACGCTCCCAGCTGAGTCCCTGTGCCCACAGCCCCAGGACACTTGCCAGGCTCCACCCCACGCCTCCCTGCCCGTCCCGTGGCACCGGGCCACCATAGCCTCCTG
Source organism: Vespertilio murinus (assembly GCA_963924515.1). Taxonomy (NCBI): domain Eukaryota; kingdom Metazoa; phylum Chordata; class Mammalia; order Chiroptera; family Vespertilionidae; genus Vespertilio; species Vespertilio murinus. The sequence continues at coordinate 2,164,450 of OZ004706.1, read as the reverse complement.
CCCACGCCCTCCCTGCCTCAGCCCAGGGGACGGCTCGGCTGTGTCATCTGTCCCTTCCCTGCTGAGAGCCGCTGGGTCCCGGTGCATGTACCTACAATCCAGGTTCCTGCCGCCCCCCAGCCTGCTCCCCGCCCCACCCGGAGCCCCCACTGTCCCCTCCTCAGAGGTCACCCCGTCCAGCACACCCGTCGCCCTCTGCTCTCTTACCTGCCTGCTTCCTCTGGAGCCCGGCCACCACAGGACGTGGGGATGCCCGTCCTTAGCTGGTGGTCCGTCTCCCCTGAGGCCTGGGACGGGTTTGCTCCTCATGGGTCACTAGGCTGGAACAGTCTTGGCACTTAGTGGGAGCTCTCTGAAAAATGCATGCATCCTACTGTGCGCAAGGCTGCCCCCGGCACCTCCATCCTGTGTGCTCAAGTCCCACCGCACACGGTGTCCTTGGCCTCTTTCCTCCCAGGCCTCCGGCCTCTGGCTCCATCAGGGTGGCCACATCCAAGGACGACCCGGTCTTCATCTGCTGGCCTCTCCCTGCCTTTGGGATGCCTCACCGGCCACCCCACAGCCCCCCGGGCACGAGGCTCCCGCAGGCCCCGCCCTGTGCCCTTCCCACCTCGGCTTTGCCAGCTCTGCCTCTGCTGAGTCTCACACCCGACTCAGCCACACCGGGGTCTCACTTCCCCAAGAAACCCCTCCTCCTGTGTCCGCCCCTCGTGCCGGGAACCTGGCTGGCTGCTCTCTGCTGCGCGGCCCACACCAGCGTCCGCAGGCCCGGGGCTCAGCCCTGAGCCGCCCGCCCGCCCGCCCGCTGCCCTCCTCCGCCTCTGCCCTGCAGCCTCGAGTTTGTTCAAACAAATCAGATTCGTCCCCTCTGCCCCTGAGCTGCCCTGGGCCCGGGCTGTCCAGCCGGCGCCTCCTCTGCGCCTCAGCCCCGAATCCTCCGCCAGGGCCTCCGCACCTGCTCTGCCTGCTCACCTCCCACTGGCCAGCTCCTTCCACTTGTTCGACGTTTCCTCCGGGGAGGGCCTTCCCTCACCGCTCCAGGTGCAGCTTCCCGCCCCGGGGGCCGGCCTGTGGCGCAGAGCGGGGCCGGGAGTGTCTGGGAGCATCCGGCTGGTTCCCTCGCGGACGGTCCCTCCGCCCAGCCTCCTCCCCTCGGCGGACCTGCCTGCTGTCAGGCCTGGACCCTGCTCTGTGAGCTCAGGCCGGTGCTTCCCGTGGGGTCCCACGCGCTGACTTATGTCAGCGGCTCCTAACTCTTTCCCGGACCCTCCTCCCTACGAGGAGAGGCAGTCACCACGTGGGGAGAGTAGAGCGTGATAGGGAGGCAAAGGGAAGCGGGGGGTGGGGGGGACGGCGTTTTGGGGAGCACTTGTAACGTCAATAAGAGGGAGAAGAGTGCACTCAGTCGGGCCCGGAGTGGGGGACCGGGAGCCGTGCGGTGGAAGGAGCACAGACATGAGGGCTGGGGGGGGGGGGGGGGGCAGTCAGGCACCTGCGCCCCCAGTGACACCGGGTCCCCAAGTGGTGAAAGACTGGAGAGAGCCACGGGGTGATGTCTCATTTTGAAAAGGCTCCTGCCGAGTGAATGACTGGCAGGTCCTCTGACTGGGTCTGCCGTGCCCGCCACAGCCCAGTAGGCGGCTCCCTGCCCGGTCCGGCAGCCGCCACGCCCGCTCCCCAGCGCACCCCGGAACTCAGCCGGCCGGAGGCTCGCAGCCTGTGGGCTCTGGGAGGAGGCCTCGGCCCCCAGGGTCTGGTCTCCTGTGGTCGGGGGCTCTGTGGGGGCCCATCATGGGGCCAGAGGCAGCCCTGGGCTAGGCCACCTGTGGACGGCCTGGACGGTGCTCCCCAGGCCTGTGGGGAGGGGGCGCTGGGCACGTGGGAGGCGGAAGGGGACGGGGAGCGACACCTGCTTGAAGGAAGGTGACCGAAGCCTCAAGTTCCAGGGGCCGGCGGCGGCGGCGGCGGCCGCACCCTCCTTCCTGCACCGGCTGTGGTTCCTCCTGGATTAACGGCCATCTTTGCCTCCACCGCGGGCCCGGGCCACAGTGCGGACAGAAACGGCTTCTGAGGGAGGAGGGCCCCCCCCAGGGGGTGCAGCCCAGCCGCCTCTGGGCCGGCGCAGTGTCGTCTGGCCCAGCACACGTGTGCTCCGTGGGCCTGAGCGCGGCCTCCCCTCCCCTCCCCGCCCCCCGCCTCCCCGCCCCCCGCCTCCCCCCTGTCAGCAGTTCCTCAAGCTCCTGCCTATTTTTAGCTCCGTCCCCAGGGCCGACGAGAGGGAGGCAGCCGTGCTGTTTGGAGGTTCCTGTGAATATTTTATGCCGGCACCTCGGCACCTCGCAGGCTGCTTATCAGGAGAGGCGCACGCAGAGCAGAGCAAGAGCCCGGCGCCCTCTGACCCAGGCCAGGCCCCTTGCCCCCCCTATGGGCTTCCCGTGGCCGTGCCCTCTGACCTTGGGCGGGGTCAAGCCCCAGACGTGACCCGGGCTGAACGTGGCTGTGCACGGGGACAGGGGAGCCACTGGGAGCCTGGCACCTCCAGAGGGTGGCCTGTCAGCCCGGGGCGGGGGCTGCGTCCCCCAGGAGCGTCTGTGTGGAGGCCACAGCAAGTGCTGTCCTGGTCCAGCCGTGGCTGCTGTGCTGAGGGTCCCGGGAGACGTGTGAGTTCGAGGTGCGAGGAGGAGCGAGGACACAGAGGGGGGTTCGCTCCCGCCCTTGGCACTGGAGGAGCCCGGAACCTTCTCAAGCTTGTGGAGGATGTGGGTTTGGAGAACAGCAGCTTCCGTGGATCGTGATGGCATCGGATGCCGCCGAGAGGGCTGATCGCCCAGCAGCCTCGGGGCAGGCGTCAGCAGCTTTGTGTGGTCACATGTGAGCCGGCCAGCCCTGCCTCGGTCCGCCATGACGGCCGCTGGGCGGACAGGGCCACCAGGAACCGTCACGTGTGCTTTGCACTCTCAGTGGCAACGCTTCCGCAGCGTCACACGCCACCTCAGGCCTGGGCCGGCCACACGGGTTCCTGGCTGCGGCTCTGAGCCCGGCTGCGGGGGTCCTGGTTCATGACCACGTGGCCACGGGGAGCTGGGTGTCCGCTGCTGACAGAGGATGCAACTGCGACACGAGAAGGGAGCGGCCTGCCCACAGTCCCGGAACGGCCACCTCGGGCCGAGGAACCTCCCGCAGGACTGCCTGGCCACGGCGGCCCCTCCACGTCTCTGAGCCTCGGTTTCCCCGCTGGAGCCCCCACAGCTGCGGTGCTCTGCAGGCCGTCCTCACGCTGTCATGGGCATGCCCGGGAAGGCGCCACGCCCCTGGGCACTGGACAGAAGCTCCCGCTCCGCAGACCCGGCCTGGCCCTGGGTCCTCCAGTGCGCCCCCTTCCTCCACGAAGAAGCATCCGCAGCCGAGGCGGCCCCCCCCTCCAGGCCACAGCGGGGCCGGCTCCACACCGACATGCCACCCCCAGGGTATGGGAGAGCGGTGCCACATGTGGGCTCATGGGCTGGGCCGGTGGCTCCATGCCACAGCGTCCGGGACTCCGTGTGGTGGGGTGACGTGTGACCGCTCCCTCTGAATCGGCTCGGACAGACGGGCGGGCCGGCAGGACTGAGGGTGGAGGGGCTGCTCCTGGCGTGGGGGCCCTGTTGGCGAGGGACGTTGCGCCCACTCTGCCCGCTCGGCGCTCGGGGATGTGGGCCGGAGGGTCCTGACGCTCCCTGACCGCGTGCCTTCCTGGGTGTGGAGGCTCAGCACAGACCACCTGTGGGGAAAATGGGAAAAAGCCCCGGGAGGAGAAGCAGGCCCAGGCTCCCGCGGCCGTGGGGGTCCCTGAGCCAGGCAAGGGCGCTTTCTGCCGCTGCCGTGGCTGCCGTGGGCCCCCACCCTCTGTCCCTGTGGCGGGTGTGAGGCACCAAAGGCCCTGCCCCCTAAGATGATGGCCTCGGAGCCGCCTCCCCCCGGGCTGAGCTGTGGCGGAGCCCGGAGCACCCCCACGTGTGGGAGAAAGCACCTCGCGTGTCCCCACTTCAGGGGGAGCAGCTGGCACCCTGAGGTGCACAGCCAGGTCCTGGGACCACCCCTCGCTGCCCTCCAGCAGCGGGCACTTCTCGGGCCTGTGCCGGGGGGTGGGTCGTCACGCCCTGAGCTGCCTGGGCCCCCTTTGCTGTCCCCTCTTCTGGCCTGTGCGCGGGGACCCCCGCTGTGGACCTGCTCAGACTGGTGGGGTGACTGCAGCCCCCCCCCCCCCCCAGCTTCAGGCCCTGGAAACCGAGATTGCCTTTCCCACAGGAGCCTTCCCTCCCTCCCCCTCCCCTCGCCCTCCCTCTCCTCCTCTCCCTCTCCTCCTCGCTCACCTCCTCTCCCTTAAAAACAACAACAACCAGCACCTGGGCATTTGTTTACTTGGCAGCTGGGCCGTGGGTCGGGGCTGTGCGTGTGCGGGAGCCATTGTCGCTGTCAGCTCCACGCCCAGCCGGGAGTGGGGGCCCCTCCAGTCACTTGGCAGGCGGCTGTTCGCCCTGGAGGCTGAGTGCCCGCCCCCTGCCTTCCCTTTCCCTGGGGCTGGGCTGCCCTGGCCATCTCCATGGACTGCCCTGCCAGACACGCCCAGGGGCAGCTGTCAGCGCCCCGGCTGGCTGGATGCCACGTCCAGCCCAGCCGCTCCTCCTCCAGCCCTGCTTGTCTGCGGCCTGCTGGCGGCGTCGGTTCTGAGTGGATCCTGGCTGACGGGCGTTGGGCTGAGTCCGAGCAGCCGTGGGCCTGGCTGGGGCACGTCCCCTTCCACAGGCGGACACGGGACTGCCCGCCCCTCCTCCAGTGAGAGACGCAGCCAGAGTCTTGGGGCTCAGGTCCTGGCACCCTGGGTGGCCTGTGTGCTGAGGGGGGGTGGCCAGTCGGCTGGGTGGTCTGGTGGGGAGCGGGCTTCAGGAGCAGGTGGGACAAGGGGAGACGAGCGAGGTGCCCACCCTGCGGGTGCACAACCCCGATGGGCATCGGGGCCCTTGCTCACCCCCAGGTCCACACTGTGCCGCCCCCGCTTACAGGCACGCCCCCAGCCCGCCCCTCGCCCCAGTTTGTGCCCTCCACCCGGGACGTGGAGGGCCACGCTTCCCAGGGCTGCAGCTCCTCATGTCTAGTCACTTTCCTCCCCTGCTCCCGGTCGGAATTCACGTACATGCAAAACGGAGCTGTGTCGTCATCAGCATGGGCCACCTGCCCTGGCATTGCCCTGCTGGCCTGTTTGGAGTGACCCAATTCCGGAGGCTGGCAGAGCTGCCACTGCCCGTCCAGCCACCTCCCAGGGGGGCGAGGCCACTTTGAGGGCCTGCTTGGCCAGCTGATGGCCGAGCGTGTGGGTAGCACGTCCCAAGAGGGTTCCCCAGGAAAGGGGTCCCTGCAGGTCAGTGTGGGAATCAATTACACCGAGTTCAGCAGGTTTACCGTCCAGATTTTCAGAGCCCTGACCCACAGGCGTGTGTGTGAGGGGCCACAGACCCTCAGGAAGGCCCCATGTCCCGTCCCCACGGGAAAGACCCGAAGTGGGTGGCGTGGACAGACGGCCGGCAGACAGGTGGACAGTGGTGGCTACAGAGAGAGGTGCGGCCCCAGCAGCCCTTCCTCAGCCCCGGTGACGGCACCTAAGCCATGGCGTCCGCTCCGCAGGGCCACTCGCCGCCCTCCCAGCTCCCTGAGCCACGAGGGCCCGTGGCGTGTTTCCCTGGGCAGCTCCACACCAAACGGCAGAGCCTCCAGCTCCATCCTAAAGAGCCAGCCCAGCCGGGCTCAGGGCTGAACCAGGTCACAGTGCGGTTTCCGGTCGGGGCACAGGCCTGGCTCGATCCCTGCCGTGAAGATTCTCTCTCATCACTGGTGTTTCTCTCTCGCCCTCTCCCTTCCCCCTAAAATCAGTAAACACACATATTTGTAAAAGTCAGGGGAGGTGAGCCCAGGGCGGCAGGAGGACTTCGGGGGCCCTGGGGAGCCGCCATTCCGACGCCCCCGAGACGGGACGGCCGAGCTGCAGGCTCATTGACTGCGGGCCACCAGCTCCGAAGGTTCCCCTCCACCCCACCCCGGTGACCTGGGAGCCGGCTTCTGAGGAGACGGGGGTGGGGGGTGAGGAGGTGCTGACATTGCTCCTCGACCTCGGGGATCGCTCTCTCTCCAGCACGCCCGTCTTAAAACCTCGGGCCTGAAAATAGCCGTGGCGCGTCATTGCGGTGAAGGGCGGCTTTCCGACACCGAGTGTCGCCAGGAAGTGTCTTTCCAGGGGAGCCGCGCGGCTCTTTAATCCTAAATCCCAGCCTGGCGCCCGAGAGCGCATGAGCCCAGGAGGTGGGCCTCAGGCGGGCCACCCCTGAATGAGGGGCTCCGGTCACCCTCCTGCAAACCCACCAGCGGCTGGCTCCGCCCCTCCGTGTGCTCAGAGGAAGGGAAGACAGAGGGCGAGGAAGACCTCGGTGCCCCCTCCTGGGCGTCCGTGCCCACACAGCAGTCAGGGCTGCTCCAGTGCCACGCAATGGCCTTCCCTGGCCACGTGCCACGTTTGTCCCACTGTCCTTGGGGGCGGAGACTGCCCGCGGCAGCTGGCATCTGGAGCAAACGTAGGCCTCTTCCCTTCCTCTCGGCTCCGCTCGGGGCCCCCCTCCACGGTCAGGTCAGCGGCGTCGCCAGCTGAGTTCATACCAAGAGGCCCAGGCGGGCTTGGCGGTGGGAATGGTGGCGTGGGGGTGCCCCGGCCTCTCTGCTGGTGCCCCCTCCGCAGCGCTCGGCCCTGAGGGGCACACTGCCCGGCTCCGCTGTCTCACCCGCTGTCTATGTCATCCACTGGCCCCCGCTCCACTGTCTCACCCGCTGTCTGTGTCATCCGCAGCCCGAGACCGAGGACGAGAAGAAGCGCTTTGAGGAAGGCAAGGGCCGGTACCTGCAGATGAAGGCGAAGCGGCAGGGCCAGGCGGAGCCCCAGCCCTAGGCCGCCCTCTGCGGGCTCGGAGCAGCCCCCCCCTCACTTAGAAGTTACCCCCTGGCCAGACCCACTTCCCGTTGAGCGCTGGTGTGGTGTGCAGTGTCGTCCCGCAGTGCTAACCTGCCTCCCGGAATATACACCAAAGCTTTATTTATATGTCCCGCTGTCGTGCTCACCGCATCGTCCCCCGTCCCGGCCAGGGCGGTCTGTCCGGACTCCGCCTCACCAATAAAGCTGCTGTTCAGTGGACCGGCCTGGTGGTCTCTGTCTTGGGCTCCTTGGGCTTGCCCCCTCCCCTGCCTGCGGCGCCCCCAGGCCCTTGCCTGCCGGTGCCTGCGGCGCCCCGGACGCTCAGGCACAGCAGCCCACCCCCGTTCGCCCGAGGACCTGCTGGCTGGAGAGCCCCCTGCCCCGGCCCGGCTCCATGTCCTGGCCTCGAGGGCTGTCTGGCTCATGCATGTGACGCCCGAGCCTGTGTGGCCTCCGTGGCTGGGCGGGTTGGGGGGGGCCATGAGCAGGGACAGCTGGGCTCCGCCCGCAGTGGCCTCCGGAGCCTCCGGTGGTGCCAGGCCCGTGGCCATGTGGAAACGCCCCAGCCATGGGGTGGGGGGCTGGCTGTGGGGTGAGGGTCTGGGGGCCGGTGTGTTAGCAGTACCAGTGTGAGGGTGGGTGCTTGTGTGCGTGCCCAGCCCGTGTGCACGCCTGTGTGCATGTGTCTGCACCGGTCCAGCCGCCTCGGGACAGAGGAACCGCCCAGGCCACTGCGGGGCCGCCCGGCCCGCCGCAGAGAAAGGCCCCTCCCCCAGCCGCCGGAGCCGGAGCCGGAGCCGGAGCCGGGAGATGTTCCCTCAGCTCGTCCCGGAGAGGAGCTGGGCTCCAGATGTGCAGAACCCGGGCCAAGAGCTTCGGAATGTGTCTCGGGCCGGGCCCGCTGACGGGCCATTTCCTGCCTGGGAGCAGGGGAGGGAGCGTGCTCCCCACAGGCCGCAGCCACCACCCTGCTAGCCCCGGAGGCCTCCCAGCCCCCCACGCCTGTGCCCCTCCTGAAGATGTAGTGCCCGGGCGAGGACACGGGGGCCTCCCCAAGGCAGAGGGGGAGCCCCGGCTAGCAGAGCACTGAGCCCCAGGCCCCAGGGCATCAGTGGGGGCCCACCCCACCTGCCCCCCACCCCCAGCCTGCAGAGCCCGGCGGGGGAGCCCCGGGCAGGGCACTCAGGCCGGTGGATGGGCCCTCGCGGCCACGGGGCAGCCGTGGGGCCCAAGGCCCGGAGGCCAGTGGCCACTCTCAGGCCTCCAGGGTCTCCAGGGGCCCCTATCAAGGGGACGAACTGGATTACCCCCAGATGTCCCCAGCCTGTGGGTGGCAGCTGTGTCCCCCTCGGGAGCACTAATGGGGGAGCTCTGAGGAGGGGAGGGAGGTGATGGGGTGCTGGTTGCAGGGGCCTGGCCACCCCCGGCTGCGCAGCCAGTAGACTCCGTTTGAGAACATTTCTGAGCGGAGCTCCGGCAGCCCCGGTCCTTCAGCTGGCGCACCCCGCCTGCCCCCCGCGGGTCCTGGAAGGTGCGCCCCTCCTCCCACCCCCGTTCACCTGCGCTGCGTGACCTCCGCCCGCCCGGGGTCTCACCACCCACCCGGCCAGGCCCCCTCGGCCCGCGCAGGGGCTGAGTCAGGCCCCGAGTGTGGACCCCCCAAGGGGCAGCGATGGGCCGGCGCCCTGGGGGCTCCCTCTCCCCGGACTGACGCGCTGGGGCCGCGCCTCCGGGAGCCGGGGGCGGCGGGGCGGGCCGAGCGGGGCGCGGAGGGGCCGCGGAGACAGGCGCCCGCCCCGCCCCCGGCCCCACCACCCCCCGGCCCGGCCCCGCCCCCGGCCCGGCCTCGGCGCAGCCGGCGGGGCGCGGGCGGCGGGCGCGGGCGGGGAGGTGGGAGGGGCCGCGGGCCGAGTCCGCAGAGCCGAGCAGGCGCCCCGGCCACGGCGGCCGCCGCCGCGATGCTCCGGCCCTCGGGCCGCCCTGCCGCCCGCCACCCCCGCCACCCCCGCCGGCCCCGGCGCGCGCTCGGCCCGGGGCCGCGGGAGGCTCGGTCGGAGCCGGAGGCGGGCGCGGCGGGCGGGCGCCCGGGACGCGGGAACGCACGGTGAGCGCAGCCGCCCGGCTCCGGCGGGAGGGACCCGGGAGGGTGGACCCCGGAGGGAGGACCCCGGAGGGTGGACCCCCGGAGGACCGGGGCGGGAGGACCCGGGGCGGGAGGACCCGGGCGGGCGGACCCCGGTGGGACCCGGGCGGGAGGGACCCGGGCGGGAGACTCCAGGCGGGAGAGGCGGCGTCTGTCCGGCCCGGCTCCGCTTAGGGCTGCGCACCCCCGGCGGGGAGTGAACTCCGGGTCAGCAGCGCCGCCGGGGTCCGGCCGCCCGGCGAGGATGGCGGTGCGGAGCCCCTGCTGCCCAGCGCGGTCAGGGCCGGGCCGGGGTCCGGGGACCGCAGTCCCGCTCCCGCCGCCCCGGACACTCCTCGGAGCGGGGCAGGGCCGGCGGGGAGGGGCCGCGGAGGTGCGGGAGCCGCTGGAGCCCGGCCGGCCCGGGGCGGCGGCCGGAGGGAGGCCGAGGGCGGGCGGCCCGGGGAAGCCTTTCAAGTTCCAGGTCTTTGTGTTGCGCAATCCGCCCCGGGGCGCGGCCTCGCTGGCCGGTGGGCGTGACGTCACGCCGGCCGCCCGCAGACCCTTCGGAGGGGCTTCCGGCTGTGGTCCGAGCCCCTCACATAGGGGGGCGCAGCCTGCCCTCACATGGGGGGCGCAGCCGGGAGCTCCGGCCTGAGATGCTGCAGGAAAAACTTCCCGCCCTGGGTGCAGACCCCAATGGAGGGGGCCCCCCTTCCCCTGTTTGGGAAGAAGGTGTGTGACCTGTGACTCCCGCCCCCACAGAGCCAGCCCCTGGCACTCTGAATCCCCAGTTCTTGGTCCACACTCCCAGCCTCACCCAGAGCCACTCCTCTCCCCCAGGGCCCCGAAGCGGCCCTCACACTCCCTCCCTGTTCTGCAGGGGCTGCGAGCCTCGTGTTCCCTCTGCAGCATGCCCCAGGGGGCCCCCCCGCAGAAGTAGGGGGCTCCGAAAAGCCATCTTAACTTGAGGAACAAAATAACAACAACAATAATAATAATACTAACAATAAAGACTTGTTCTTGAGCATTTTGGGGTTTGGGAGGTCAGATTTTAGTTACTTATTTTTTAATTTGAGAGAGAGAGGCAGGGAGAGAGAGAAAAAACCGTGGATTTGTTGTTCCACTTATTTATGCATTCACTGTTGCTTCTTGCATGCGCCCTGACCGGGGGTAGAACCTGCAACCCTGGTGTATCCGGACGAGGCTCCACCGCCAGGTCTGAGAAGCAGGGTTTTTACGTCAGGCAGACCGAGTTTGGGCCCTCTCTCAGGCAAATGGTTTTACCATTCCCTGCCTCTGTTTGACCATCTGTAAAATGGGAACGATGCTATTGTCGGTGCACAGAATCCCTGCGGCTGCTCAGAGGGTGGCGGAGCGCACAGTGGGCCTTCAGGCACGGCTGCTTCTCCCCGCGCTGCCTGCTCCAGGCTGTGCCAGAGGGGCCTGGGGGGCCAGCACTCCCCACGGGAGGCCTCGGAGGGCTGTGGGCTGGCGAGGGGGCAGACATGGCGCCTCCTGCCGCCGTCCTCCTCCTGGCTCACGTCCAGGCCGTCGGCGGTTCCTCTTGGGTACAGGCCTGTCCCTGGCTGCGCCCAAGGCGTCTGGGATGTGACCACCACCCCGAGCACCCACCGTGTGTGAGACGTGCCCACCCAGCCTCCAGGAGGAGGTCGTGCCCCATGGCGGCGTGGGCGAGGTGGGCACGTCTGGCACCAACAGCTGGAGCATGGGCCTGGGCCGTGCGGGGCCTCCGGGCCAGCGGGGGGCAGTCCCGGAGCGGCATGGCCGTGTCACAGGTCGCCCCTCCCTCGCACGGGGGGCCGAGGGGGCTCAGCCTCCCAGGCACAAGTGAAGGCAAGGCCCCAGTGTGCGCTCTTGCCAGGCTGGCCCAGGGTCCGGGGCGTTTGCTGGCCAGAGGGCTTGTTGCCGGCCAGGGCCAGGGCACACGGGGCAAGAACGCCCGTCCGAGCCAGCCTGCGGGCTCCCTGGGCACAGGCGGCTGGAAGGAAGCGCAGATTCCTCCCTTCACCAGGGGCATCAGAAGGGAGGAACCCACACTTACCAGGCACCCCCCCCCCGGGGCCCTGGGGCGGAGACAGGCCGGAGGCCACAGTGAGAGGAGAGCGGCCGGGCCAACATGATGGCCCCTGGGCACCTCCCGTCTCTCCCCAGGACCCCGCAGCCACAGGGAAAGCCTCTGAGCCTCACTGTCCCTCCCCCCGCCCCCCTGCTCCCCGCAGATGCTCCTGGCCCCTGGTGTCCCCGGGCCGCGGGCTGTGAGCCAGGAGGATGGCCCGGCGGCCCGCCGGCTCCCGCCCGCGCCATGAGTGAGGAGCAGCGGCCGCCGGGCAGCGCCGTGGGCTGGCTGGCGTGCGGGGGCCTCTCCCTGCTGGCCAACGCCTGGGGCATCCTCAGCGTGGGCGCCTCGCAGAAGAGGTGGAGGCCGCTGGAGTTCCTGCTGTGCGCGCTGGCTGCCACGCACATGCTCAACGTGGCGGTGCCCATCGCCACCTACGCCGTGGTGCAGCTGCGGCGGCAGCGGCCCGGCTTCGAGTGGAACGAGGGCCTCTGCAAGGCCTTCGTGTCCACCTTCTACACCCTCACGCTGGCCACCTGCTTCTCCGTCACCTCCCTGTCCTACCACCGCATGTGGATGGTGCGCTGGCCCGTCAACTACCGGTGAGTCCCCCGCGGGGGCGGGCGCGGGCGGGGGCCGCGGCGCCGGGAGGCCCGCTGAGCGACGCGGCGCCCCTCTGCCCGCCCCTCCCGCGCCAGGCTCAGCAACACCAAGAAGCAGGCGGTGCACACGGTCATGGGCATCTGGATGGTGTCCTTCGTCCTGTCGGCCCTGCCCGCCGTCGGCTGGCACGACACCAGCGAGCGCTTCTACGCCCACGGCTGCCGCTTCCTCGCGGCCGAGATCGGCCTGGGCTTCGGCGTGTGCTTCCTGCTGCTGGTGGCGGGCAGCGTGGCCGTGGGCGCCGTGTGCACGGGCATCGCCCTCTTCCAGACGCTGGCCGCGCGCGCCCGCCGCCGGGCCTTCACGGTGCCCGCCATCGTGGTGGAGGACGCCCAGGGCAAGCGCCGCTCCTCCATCGAGGGCTCCGAGCCCGCCAGGACCTCGCTGCAGGTCACCGGCCTGGTGGCCGCCATTGTCTTCATCTACGACTGCCTCATGGGCTTCCCCGTGCTGGTGGGTGAGCGGGGCTGGGGGGGCTGGGGCTGGGGGTGAGCCGGGGTTGGGGGGGCTGGGGCTGTGGGTGAGCCGGGGTTGGGAGGCTGGGGTTGTGGGTGAGCCGGGGTTGTGGGTGAGCGGGGCTGTGGGTGAGCGGGGCTGTGGGTGAGCGGGGCTGGGGGGGCTGGGGTTGTGGGTGAGCGGGGTTGTGGGGGGCTGGGGCTGTGGGTGAGCCGGGGTTGTGGGGGGCTGGGGTTGTGGGTGAGCCGGGGTTGTGGGGGGCTGGGGTTGGGGGTGAGCCGGGGTTGGGGGGGGCTCGGCAGGTGCGCTGTAGGCTTTAGGTGCTGGGATCCTCACACCCGATCCTGGGGGGGGGGGGGGCGGCGTTATCCCCATCCTCACTTGAAAGGCTTGGGAGACGAGGTTCAGAGAGGGACATGGCAGGACTTGAACCGCCTCCGGGGACGTCCAGCCCAGGCCTTCCTGCCACATCCCCGGGGACTTGCCCAGCTGAGTGGGGCCCAGTCAGTGCAGCAGGCAAGAACGTGGGGTCACAGCTCCTGGTCCTAGGACAGCCGTGGGCAAACTACGGCCCCTTCGGCTGTTCTATCCGGCCCGTGGAGCCGAAAGAGCGGAGGGTTCTCTTGCTCTCCCCTCGGCTCCTTCACCAGCAGCCCAAGATGAGAGTGCCAGCATGGTCAGGCTGCTTTTGTTCCGGCCCTCCGGTCCAGTTTAAGAACCCATGGTGGCTCTTAAGTCAAAAAGTTTGCCCACCCCTGTCCTAGGATGTGCGGAGTGAGGCTTTGACCCTGCCCCGGGGGGGGGGGCGGGGGGGCAGGCGTGGGGTGTCTGCTGGGGAGTTGGGCTTCACCCCAGGGGCCGAGGAGGGTCCCCGTGAGGTCTGGCCCGAGGAAGGCTCTGCCACGGGGTCCAAGTTCCATGGAAGCCAATAGGGTCCGCCCGGGAGGCCGGACTGGGCCTCGCCCTGGCCGAGGAGGAAGTCCACCCATGGCCGGGCCACCCTACCCCACCCCCCGGCCTCTGGCCCCTCCCCGAAGGGGCTGGAGCAGGCCAAGGCCCAGTCAGAGGGCTTGACCCCGCCGCAGGGTAGGGCTTCGCCCTGCAGACAGCTCAGGAAGGTGACGGGTGAGGTCTCCAGCCCCCGGTGGGCCCAGCACCCCCCACGTATGGGGTCCCCTGTGTTCACGGGGTCTGGGGTCCCTTCCCCATGCGGAGGGAGGGAAGGAGTGTGTGTGTGTGTGTGTGTGTGTGTGTGAAATTGCACACACCCCCCCTTCTCTTCAGGGCAGGAAAGGGGGTGCCATCCATGGAGCCCACTCGATGCTGCAGGCCTGGCACAGTGGCTGGGATCTTGGCCTCACCCTGGGCCCATTTCACAGATGAAGAGACTGAGCCCCTCCCTCTCCCTCTGGGTGGAGGAGGGAGACAGAGAAAGGCCACGGGCTGGTCCTTGTCCCTGCACCCCAGCCCTCGGAGCCCCAGGAACTGCTCTGATTCTCGCCCTCTGGGGCCTGCGGCCGAACCCCCAGGGCAGGGCAGGGCTGAGGAGGCCAGGACAGACCGGTTCCGAGCTGGCGGCTGGAAACCTCGTTCTCCAAGCCCGTTTCCTCTTCCCAGAACGGGGGCGGGAGCCGTGCCGCCCGCTGTCCCGGGGGCATGCCCAGGGCGGCTGGCACACTGCGAGGGGCCAGGCCGCCAGCGCGCTCAGGGGCGGGGACTTCGCCCTCGCTCTCCGCCTCTCTGCTGCCCCAGAGTCTCGCTCTGCCTCCGCCACCCCTCCCTCGGCAGGGGCGCCGGCGGGAGGACAGTGGGAGGGAGGCGGTGGGGGGTCGTGCAGGGTGCCAGGCGCGCTGTGCCCGCAGGTGGTGAGCGCCAGCAGCCTGCGGGCGGACGCCGCGGCGCCCTGGATGGTGCTGTGCGTGCTGTGGTGCTCGGTGGCCCAGGCCCTGCTGCTGCCCCTGTTCCTCTGGGCCTGCGACCGCTACCGCGCCGACCTCCGCGCCGTGTGGGAGAAGTGCGCCGCCCTCGTGGCCAATGAGGAGGACTCGGACGGCGGTGAGGAGCCCCGGGGGGCCCTGAGGAGGGGGCGTCTGGGGGCGGTCCCTGGAGTCATCGGGACACCAGCTGTAAGGTGGCCACCCCCGGGCACTGAGGTCCCACTGTCAACCCCAGCCACCCCTGGATCACTCCCGAATGCACTCGAACCCCTAAGGGACCTCGGTGTCCCTCCCTCGGGGCATTCTGTGCCCCGCTTGCCTGCCCCAGGCAGGGCAGGCCCCCAGACTGGATGTGCTGAGCGACCAACCTCGGGGTCCCCCGCGGCTCCCGCAGACCCAGGGCCTGTCTCCCCAGCAACGGGGGTGTTACCTCAGCCAAGACCTTGCTACGGGCCCTCCGGGCACGGCCAGCCCCTGGTGGGTGTTCGCTGCTGACCCCGCACCCCCTCTGACAAGGACACTGGCTCCCCAGCCCCACAGCTGGAAGGTGGGGAACCAGGCTCTACACCCAGGACCCTGCCCCTCCCCTTCCCCCCCGAACCAGCCCTCTGCCCTGTGCCAGCCTGTGGGGGACCCTGGGCTAGCTCTCGGGGGCCCTCGGGTTTCTCTGGCCCCTGACCCTAAGCCTCAGCCCGCCCTGCAGACACCAGCCTGGAGGGGGGCCCGCCCCAGGACCTGGTGCTGCAGCGCTCCCTGGACTACAGCTGCGGGGGCGACTTCGTGGCCCTGGAGCCGATGGCCAACTACGAGCTGCGGCTGGAGGGGGGCCTGCCCCACTTCTACCCGCCGGGGCCCTCGCAGGAGGACAAGATGCAGTACCTGCAGGTAGGGGCATCCTGTCCCTGGCCCCCCAGCCTCTCCCCTCCTGCCTGCCAGCCCCGGGGGGCCTCCCCTCCAGACGGGCAGCCGGAGGGGCGGGCCTGCGCGGTGGGCATCCTGGCCCTGCCCCATCCCCTGTGCTCTGCAGTGCCCGCCCCGGAACCGTTATTTCCTTGGGGCTCGGCGCCCCGGTCCAGGGGTGTCCCCGGCGCCCCGGGCGGACCCTGGGCCTCGGGGGGACTGACACCTGCCCTCAGAGGTCGGCGTGGGTCGTGGCTGCCCCGCCTGGGCCCCCGTTGGCTAGCGGCACCCTGCCCACCCGCCGTCCCCGCAGGTCCCGCCCACGCGACGCTTCTCCCACGAGGACGCGGGCCTCTGGGCGGCGCTGCCCGCCCTCCTGCCGCGCTGGCGCCCCGGCGGGAGCCCGGCCGCCCCGGCGCCCCGCCCGCCCCGCCCGCGCCGCCGCTCCGCCGAGAGCCTGCCCGGCCTGCACGGCCCGCGCCCCGGCAGCCCGCGCCGCCGCCCCGGGCCCGGCGCCCGCCCCGCCTCGGCCTCGGCCTCGGCCCCGCGGCTGCCCGAGGCCTTCGCGCTGACCGCCTTCGAGCGGGAGCCGCAGGCGCTGCGCCGCCCGCCCGCCCCGCCGGCCCCCGCCGCCCCGGGCCCCGCCCCGCCCGGCGAGGACGCGGCGCCCCCTGGCGGCCCCGGCGCGCAGCGCAGCCCCGGCCCGGCCCCGGCCGCGCACGCGCACGCGCGGCCCCTGCAGCGGGTCCCGAGCGCGCCGTGGGCCGAGCCCGCGGGCCTGCAGGCGGCGGGCGGCGGCGGCAGCACCAGCAGCTTCCTGAGCTCGCCGTCCGAGTCCTCGGGCTACGTCACGCTGCGCTCCGACTCGCTGGGCTCGGCGACCTAGGGCCGCCCCGGGGCCAAAGCACCGAAGATGCCAGCGGCCCCCCGGCTCTGGGGCGAAGCATTGTTCCCGGTGATCCCGGTGATGCGGCCGCTGCCTGGAGGGACAGCTGCCCTGGACGCGGTGCTGGGCGCTTGGCCTCTGCGCTTGGACAAAGGATGCTCTGCTCGTGCCCAGCGCTTCCATGGGGGGAGCCCCGGTACAGGCCACCCCCAGGCGGACCAGAGCCAGCTCTGCAGGAAGGGGAGCCACGGACCGCTGCTCTCCACCCAGCACCAACCCGACCGCCTCCGGGGTGGGCACGGAGGTCTAAGCACAGGGTCTTCGGAGCCCAAGCTCAGAGCAGCCTCCCTGCCCGTCCTGTCTCTGTGCCCTCCCCCCCCCTGTGAGGCAGGTGACCAGGTCACTCTCAGGACCAGGAAGTGCTGGTCCCATGCTCCGGCCACGGAGATTACAGGGCCCGAGAGGGAGTCTCAGCCCGCGGCCCCGGACCTGAGGCATCCTGCTCTCTGCCCCTGGCCCCTGGGAACTCACCCGCACCCCAACTAAAGCACAACTCGCACGTCCTCGCCATTGGCACACACCCCCTCCCGCCACTGTTATGTCCTCACTGCCTGTCCCCACACGGTGGCCACCTCCGACGACCACACGGAGGCGTGGGTACCTGGTGGGGCGGACTGAAGGGAAGGAGTGGGCTTCCTTACTCTGCCCGCCCCCCCCCTACAGGTGTGGCCCACAGCCCCCCAGGTTCTGGGGTTAAGGCCCGGTTTCTGATCGGGTTCCCCCACCCCCATGAACAGGGCTCTTTGCTCTCCCTCCTGGCAGACCCTCTGCAGGCCTGGGCTTCGCATGGGCCCTGGGGAAGGGCCTGCGGGTTCTCTGTGGGGAAGCCCCTGGCCGCAGGCTAAGGAGAGGCCCAGGAGCAGCGTGACCTTGGGTGGCAGAGGCTGTCTGGCGCTGGTCCCGGCCTTCATGCAGTGGCTGGACACAGGAAGCCTGGAGCAGGCCCGGGCCAGCGCGGTGCCTGTCTGCTCACGTTCCCTCCTGCTCTGCCCCTGCCCCCGCCCCTCCTGTGGCCAGCCTCCCTCTACACACCCCAGACTGGCCCCAGCCCCAGAGGAGGCCACTGGGGGGGGGAGGCACTGCCTGGCTCCATCTCTCCCTCGAGGCCCCTGCAGCCCCTGGCTGTGGGTGACCTTTGGGGATGAGCTGGCCCCGGGCAAGCAGGGCAGGGGACCGCTGTCCAGCCCAGCCAGTACTGCGTGCCTTCTAGGACTGACCCGCCATGAGGTCATCGGCTAGCCACTCCCCCCTCAAGCTGGGCCATTGGTCACCTTGGGGTTTTTACTTTCCTGTCCAGCAGCAATACTTACAGGGGGACGTGGCACCCCGGAGTCTCTGGATTTTACAAAAAAAGAAGAGGGAGGACCCCACTCGGAGGCCCTGGGGGCGGGTCCCTCTCACACTTTGTGCGGCCCCAGCCCCTTGGCTGCGTTGATGGCAGCCTGACCCTGGGCTTGGGGGGAGGGTTCTGTCTTCATTCCTCCCCCCGGCCCAAAGCCAGGGATCCGTTTGTGTTTTTGTTTTTTGACAACTAAGCATTCTCTCTGTACAGACCCAATAAAACCTCCTGTGATTTGCACCTCGCATTTCTACGCTGGTTTCACGGAAACACCTTTCTAGGATCTAACAGCACCCACCTGGCCACCTGCCCCCAAACGTGCCTCTCGAATTCCTCTACTAGCTGCATTCTTGGGGGTGGGCCTGCCCCTTCTTCCTGGCACGCGATGTGACACAGTGTCCCCCCCCCCCCCCGGACCACACACCAGGCCCGGACTGGGGTTTGGAAGCCGCTTCCCGGGCCTGCGATGCGAGACCGCCACCTGGTGTCCGGAAGAGGTATTACCTGGGGTCACCAGCCACCTGGAGGAAGGTGGGAAGCCCCAATCCGCTACAGCCCAGAACCCGCCCCACCTTCGCTCCGGAGGCCCGGCTGCGTGGGGTGGGGGACCCGTATGGGTTTTCACACCCGAGCAGGACAGGGGCAGCCTAAAGGGAGGAGCGTCTTACACAAAGTTGATATTTGCAATTCAAAAAGATGCGCTTACGTGGGCCGCGTGGGAGGAAGGAGAACCCGTTTCCCAGGTTCGCACTGTCTTTATTCTGAGTCTCGAACTGGTGCGAGGAGGTGCCCACATCTCTTCCTGGGCACAGCCCGAGCACCCCGTCCCCCGCCCCAGCCTCCCCCCCGCGCTGGGGCCCCGGAGCGGGTGCCCGGCCTCCAGGGCTGGGGGAGGGCGCGGCTGCTGGGCGGCCCGGGGCCGGAGGCGGGCTCTGCGGGGCCGGGGCCGCGGCCTCTGCGGGTGGGAAAGGGGGCGCTCCCACGGGGGACCCCCGCTTCCTTCCAGCCCCCCTCGCGCAGGCCGTGCGCTGGGTCCCCGGGGCCGCGCGGTTGGGGCGGGGCGGGGCGGGCGGGGCAGAGCTCGGAGGGGGCTGCGGGCCGAGGGGGCGGGTCCGTGGGGTCAGAGGAGGCCCGCGGTGGGGTTGCTGGGCCCCTCGCCCCGGGGCGGGAACCGGGCGCCCCGCAGGCTGGATGGGCCGGGGCGGGGGCGGGGGCGGGGGCGAGGGGCGCCCCAGGACGCCGCCCCCCCAGCCCCCGCGGGCGGAGGAGAGCGGGTGCTGCCTGAGTGGGAGGCGGGGTCGGGGTAGAGCGCAGACCCGGCCGGGTCACCGAGGCCCCGCGCTCTCACTGCGCTCCGGCCGCCTCCGCACGGCCCCGGACGGGCGTTGCGGTCCGGGTGGTCCTGGGCGCGCTCCAAGCTGCGCCCCCCGGGGTCCGAGGCCCGCCCGGGCCTCACCAGGGCCTCACCCGGGCCTCACCAGGCCTCACCAGGGCCTCACCAGGCCTCACCAGGCCTCACCAGGGCCTCACCAGGCCTCACCAGGGCCTCACCAGGGCCTCACCAGGCCTCACCAGGCCTCACCAGGCCTCACCAGGCCTCACCAGGGCCTCGCCAGGCCTCACCAGGCCTCACCAGGCCTCACCAGGGCCTCGCCAGGCCTCACCAGGGCCTCACCCGGGCCTCACCAGGCCTCACCAGGGCCGCCACAGGCGCAGCCCGGGCCCCGGGCTCGGGGCGCAGGGACGGGCCGCGGGCGGCGGCGCGGGGACGGTGGTGGCCGGGCCGGGGGCGCCGCCCGGGAGGAGGGGCCGGCGGGGCGGGCACCGCGAGCCGCAGGCGCCCGGACTGGGGGCCCAGGGGACCGGGGCGCAGGGGCCGCATCGCGGGGGCGGCTCCGGGCGGGGGCCGGCGCTGTCCGGGGTGCTGCCCGCCGGGCCGCCGTCCTCCCCGCGCCGCCGGAGCTGGACGCCCGCCGGACCGCCGCGGGAGCCCGGCGGGTACTCCGGCCAGAGCCCTGGGAGAGGGGCGGGGAGGGGGGAAGAGGAGGAGAAAAAGGGGGTTTGTAGAGAAGAGGGAGGGAGGGAGGGAGGGGAGAAGCGGGGAGGGGCGGGGGCGAGGCCGCCTGCACGTCCAGACCTCCGTCCACTCGGATTACAGCTCCTCCCGCCTCCCCCGGCGGCCCACCCCCTGCGCCTTCTTCTCCGCCCCCCTCTGCATTCCGCCCGGGGTTACGCAGGGCCCCCCACCTCCCAGGGCCCCCCTACCTTGCACGGAGCTCTGGAGGCTTCTCATGTACTTGACGCTCAGCTCCAGGATGTCTGCCTTCTCCAACTTGCGTTTCCGGATCTGGGTGGCGGGAAGGGCTCTCAGGGTTAGGGTTAGGGTTAGGGTTAGGGTTAGGGTTAGGGTTAGGGGGCCCGGGGCGGGGGGGGATCGAACCACCCACCGCCGGCCCCGGCTCACCTGGTGCGAATAGTGCTTCTCCAGCAGCGACCGCAGCTGCTCCAGCGACACGTTGATGCGCGCCCGGCGCTTCTTCTCCATCAGCGGCTTGGAGACCTGCGGGCGAGAGGCTGTGGGAGGGCGGGTCGCGGCCCTCTCCCCTCTGCCCCCGCCGCCCGCAGAGCCCCACCCCGAGCTCCTCGGCACCCCGGACCTTGCGGAATCTGCCCGCAGGGCCCCCAGAGCTGCCCTGGGACCCGGGCTCGGTGCCCATGTTGTCACGTACGTGCCCGCGGGAGGCGGCCGAGCCTTTATAGGGGCCCCTCGTTTACATGTCAATGAGGGGCTCCGGGACCCCTGAGCGGGAGGGGAGGAGAGGGGGGCACGGAGTGAGTTCCCCACCTCCCTCTGCCCCACCCCTCCGCTGCCCAGGCTGCAGCTCTGCCCCAGGCCTCTCCTCCCTCCCCAGCCACCCCCCTTCCCTGCCCGTTTCCCTTATCCCTCTCACCCCACGTCTGGGATCCCCCCCCCCCAGGCCTGTTCCCCCCAGGACTGTCACGTCCCAGTGTCCCGGAGCTCTGGGCCCCACCACCAGGCCCACCTGCCTCGTCTTTGCTGCTCTTGCCTCTGGGTGTTCTCGGGGTCCCACTGGGGGTGCGCGGGCCCAGCCAGCCCCCAGCCCTGCTAGCCGGGCCTGGAGCCTGAGGAAGATCTGATGAAGATGAAGATCTGATGAAGACGCGGAGGCCGGAGCACCCGCCGCCAGGCCTCCGTGGGCTCCATGCTCCGGCCGGAAGTGGCCCTAATGTCCGGACAATGCAGCAATTTTCTGCCTGTGGCCACTCAAAGCCGGGCGCAGGCCGGCCCGCGGGGGCCGCTCGGGGACATGTGTCCCATTAGAGCGTGCAGCCCTCCCGCAGGGCCTCCGCCCCCAGCCGCTGGGGGTGCTGGGTCTGCGGCTGCGGCGGGAACAGGCTCTGAGGACCTCTCCCCACGGGAAGGCCGCGGCTCCCAGAGGGTGGGAAGACCACCGACCCCCTGGGGGCGTCATTGCGACTTCTGCAGGTCTGGAATCCCAACCTCTTCTCATTATTGCACCTGGAGCTCAGGGAAGGAGGACCTGCCTCGGCCGCTGGCCCGGGGAGGACTCGGTGCAGGCCTGGGCGTGGCCCCAGGAGCGGCCCGCGGGGGCTGAGGCTTCCTGGAAGGCTGAGGTCTGGGGGAGACAGGGGGTTCGAACTCACGCAGCTCCCTTTCCTGGACCCATAACCTCAGTTTCAGTGTCTGTGCAATGGGGATTCGCAGTGGAGGCCCCGCGGCAGAGGAATGGACAAATTGGCCGGCGCAGAGCTCCGCCTGGGGGGGGGTGGCTAGGTTCTGGGTGGCCCCCAGCCCCTCCAGCGGGGCCTCTCCCCGCCCGCCCGCCCCCGGGAGATATGGACGCCCGGCCGGGCAGCCCCGTCCCCAGGCGCCAGGCGGCGAGGAGAAGGGCGCCCGGCCTTCCTTTCGGGCTCAGGGTCCTCCCGCCGGGCCGCCGGGCCCCGGGCAGATCCGGGCGGCGGCGCTGGCACGCGCCGGGTCTTTGAAGCGCGGGCTCGCCCCCCCCCCCCCCCCCCCCCGGCTCCGATGGGCGGGACGGCGCGCCCCGGGGCCCGGCGGGCGGCACAAAGCGGGCGGCCGGGCGTGACGGGCTTTGTGCCCCTCGAAGCCGCGCCCCTCGGGCCAAACCCCGGCGCCCCGCCGCGCGCAGGCCCCGCTGCTGCGCATCTGCACCGGCCGCCCGCGCCCCGCGCCCCGCGCCCCGCGCCCCGCGCCCCGCGCCCCGCGCCCCGCCCGCCGCCCTCGGGCCGCGGCAATTTGTCCCCAGCTCGGCCCCTCCAGGAGCCTTTCACCCGGCGCATTAGCAAACCAATGGCCCGGGGCTCTGGCCGCAGCGGGAGCGCGGGGCCGCCCCTCTTGCAGGGTTAGGGCCGCCCTAAAGGGGCCCCCGTCCCCCGGCCCCTCCCGGCTCCCCGCCCCCCGCCCCCAGGCCGGCTCCCCTCCAGCTGCTGCGCCAGCACCCGGGCGCGCGGGGCGGGGCCGCCCACGTGGGGGCTCCGGGGGTTCCGGGGGCCTAACCGGTGGAAAACTGACCGCAAAATGCTCTAATTCGCCACGTGCTGCTCGGGCTGCCGGGGCGAGGCCGGCGGGCGCGCGTCTCGGCCTCCAGACCCGCCTCCGCCCCTTCCCCCACCCCGCCCCGCCCGCAGAGGGCGCGCTCGCCGAGCCCGGCCCCCGCCCTCCGCGCGTCCTCTGGCCGGGGCCCCGCCGCCTGGGCTGATCCCCCATCTCCTTTCCCCGCTCCCCCTCCCCCAGACTGCGGGCTGAAAGGCCCCTCTCCCTGCCCCGCTCACAGGCAGCGACCCCACCCCTTCCCCACTTCACCCCAATTCGGGCTCCTGTGGGCAGCCACTTCCCGGCTCAGTTCGAGGGGACGTCCTGGGAGAGGGTCCTAACGGTCTCCACACCGGGCTGGGGGCTCCATCCCGCCCGTCCCCCTGGCTGTTGGCCAGTCCTACCCACACCCCCCAGGCGGGCAGGGGCGGGGGAGGCGTTTCCGAAGTGGGGGTGCGCAAGGGTTCACCCCAAGTCCTCTCAGACTGCACTCAGGACAAAGCCAAGGGCATGGGCCACCTTAGGCCGGCTTCTGTAAGCGGGGTGTAGGCCACCAGCCCCTTCTGTCTTTAGGATCTGGGGTCCAGGCCGAGCGCGGGGCTGGGGAGGCTGCCTGCTCATTCAGGGACACAGTCCTCCTGTCCCTCGGGAGGCGTCACTCGGGGCCTGGTCTCTGCCCTCCCTTCTCCCCTTTGGCTTTCTTGACTTTTAAAAAATATATGCATTATTGATTTTTTACAGGGAAAAAGGGAGGATAGAGAATTAGAAACATCAATAATATAGAAACATCGATCAGCTGCCTCCTGCACACCCCCTAGTGGGGATGTGCCCACAACCAAAGTACATGCTCTTGACCGGAATCGAACCTGGGACCCTCAGTCTTTAGGCCGATACTCTATCCACTGGGCCAAACCTGTTAGGGCTGGCTTTCTTGACTTTTAAAAAAATATTTTTAATTGATTCAGAGAGGAAGGGAGAGGGGGAGGGAGAGAGAGAAACATCAATGATGACAGAGATCATGAGTTAGCTAGCTGCCTCCTGCATGCCCCCTACCGGGAAGGGAGCCCCATAGGAATGGAACTGTGACCTCTTGGTTCAGAGGTCAACACTCAACCACTGATCCTTGACTTCAGCAACAACATAAATAAACAAACAAATAGATAGATAGATGATAGATAGATAAAATAAATAAAAATGGCAGACCGAGTCAGGTGTGGACACGAGGTGGGGAGGGGTTTGCAGGCCTCGGGACCAGCCCTATTGGCCCTGGGCACCTCCTGCCTGGCGGGAACCCCTTCCTCCCCGCAGCCCAGCCCCCCCTCCCCCCTGGCACGGGTGAGTGCTGCAAAGGCCACTTTGGGGGGGAAGGCCCCGCCCGCGCAGATGCATTTCAAAGCGGCGTGGAGGATTGCTCCATGTAATTAACTCTGGGGACACAGCGAAAGCGCTGGAATGACTCAGCCAATTGTCTCCGGATGGGGCTGGAGAGGCCGCGATTGTTTGACTCTCTTTAGCTGCCTGGGGCTCCCAATAGCTCGCCGCCAAGGGTCCTCCAGAGCACAAAGGCTGGGACCTCGGCGAGTGCTCGGACCCGCGCCCACCGGCCGGCCCCGGGAGAGCGAGTCCGGAGGGCCATTGTCCCGGCCTTTGTGCCTCTCCCCAGCGGGCTCCGACCTTTAAATATTTACCCGGAGCTTTGTGTGGTGGTCTCACTTCTGCGCTTCGGCTGAAGTGCTCGTAAATCACTTACCCATTTCCAGACTAGAGAGAGGAGGCTTTACTGCCCGGGGCCCAGAATGCCCCAGGGCGGGAAGAGAAAACTCTGGGAGATCCAGGGGTCCGTCCCCCCCGCCCCCCACAGGGCTGCAGCCACACTGTCAGCCTCACTCCCACCTTCACGTGGGAATTGGAGGAAGCCTGTGAGTGACAGCCACTGACTGGGGACCCACCCACAGAGGTGGGGGACAGGCGGGTTCCCTGACTTTGTCCTACTTGGTGTCAAGCTTGATGTGGGTTGAGGTGCTTGGGTAAGGCCTAGCCTTGCAGCTCCCGGCTCCACCCCACTCTCTCTTGCTCAAGAACTAGTAATCCTTGCCCTGACCGGTTTGGCTCAGAGATGGAGGTTCCAGAGAACAGTGGATAGAGCATCAGCTTACCCACTGAAGGGTCCCCAGGTTCGATTCCGGTCAAGGGCATGTACCTTGGTTGCGGGCACATCCCTGGTAGGAGGTGTGCAGGAGGCAGCTGATCA